>VYYJ01005337.1:0-11312 GCA_021029165.1 Cyphoderus albinus
TTACTAAGTCACATCAAAATAATATTTACATCTAAATGTAACAAAATGAAAAAGGAGCTCAAGCTCCTGAAACCCATTGTCAGGTGTTAGCATAAATATTAAATTGTAATTGTACAATAGATTAAACTTCCTCGAGGAGATAAATTTATTGTGGACTTTACGGGATAACAATCTCGTGCGATGCTTAGGGGGGATTTTCACTGAAGAAAGTCCGTGCGTAGTTCTTGAATTCCTAGAGCTTGGGGATCTGTGCCAGTACCTCAGACAGAATGACTCACTTTTACCAAATTCAAGCAAAAAAATTAGGTAAGAATAACTGACATCATGCTATTTATTGCTAGCATAACTTCAACTTATCTTGGTAATGAAAAAATCGTGTTTACTTCCAGCTTCGGAAACCTGCTAAACATCGCTATCCAAATAGCATCGGGTATGAAATATCTTGAAGCAAGAAGCATAATTCACAGGGACTTGGCAGCGAGGTGCGTAATGAACCAGAAGTTATACAATCATGTGTATACAATTTATGACTTTCGGACTAAATTAAGGTGTAACTTTCTCTTACTACAGAAATTGCGTGATTGGAAAAAGTACAGTAAAAGTCACCCATTTTGCCAAAGACACAGACTTATATGCTACGGACTATTACACTGGACTTGATGGAAAGACTCCTCTACCTTTACGATGGATGCCCGGCGAAGCTGTTTTCCTGGTAAAACTCCATTAATTCATACTCAGAAATTCTTGAAGTAACATTTGAAGGGCGCAGAAAACTTTATGATTTTTGCCTTCTTTAACAGGGAAAATATTCGACAAAAAGTGATGTCTGGAGTTTTGGGATACTTTTATGGGAAATACTTTCTTGTAAATAATCAATTTAATTGAATTTATATACTTAAAACCACAAATATTTAATTCGTATTTTAAAAGATAATTATGTTTTATCGCAGATTGCCGCCACTCTCCGTATCCAACTTTTAGTAATCAGGAAGTGCTCAACAACTTGCGTCGTCTATCCTTAGCCGATGATCTTGAACCGTTTGAGCCCCTCATCAAGCCGCATAATTGTCCCAGAGATGTGTTTGACCTGATGTGCGACACTTGGACAATGGACCCGGACGAGAGGCCATCGTTTTGGGAAATTCACTCATTTCTCTCGAGAAAAAATCTTCACTTTACTCCGCCAGGAGTTGCAGGTCACCCAATCGAAGCAACTTCGATGTACGCCAATAGTCATAACAATATTGTCACATCGTCGGCATCTTCATCATTATCATGTGCAGAGCACTATATGGTGTAAAAATTAATTTAGTTTTACCCCTAGTAAGCTGCGCGTTATAATCATACGGTCGACTTGAAATTAACAGTATTTTAAATTGCTTACAGAAATAATTCTCGATATATATCCAATTTTACAGTTTTGCATTTAACCTGTATAAAGTGTTTTCTGTAGTTTCTAAACATTAGTCAATGACAATGAGTTTATATGTAAAGGTCATTTAGTTTGCGTAAGACTGATCTTCATACGTCACAATCAAATTCTAGTGGCCGCTGGTATAAGAGTGGAAAAGGAAAACTTCTCATTTGCCTAGTTTAAAAAAATAAACTATCGAGGTACGTGTGTATTAAAATAAATAAATGTTTTAACCGTTTTCTTACGCTTACTGTTTCATCTAATTTTTATTATCTCTCTGCGCGTGACGAGTTACTCAATAAAGCAGACAAGTATTTTTAATTCTGGGAATTTAGATAGGTTTTGACAATCTCTAATTAAAAATTATCTATTATTTTTCGTGGAATTTATTCTCTGCCATTTTTGTTAAATTTTATACAAGTCAGTAACGAGAATTTGTGGGTTTAATTGTATTTTAGTTCATAAGTGGAAATCAGTAGTGAATAAATTAGATAAAAATTACATCTTGTCAATTGAATAGGTTAATTGGGGCATTTCAAAATCCAAGAAATAGTGGAATCTTCCGTTTCCAATATATCCTCAAACTTCTTCAAACCTGTTGAAAGCAAAGATACGCGAAGAAACATTTGCAATTCTCTGATTGAAAGTCACAAAAGCTCCACTAAAGCTAGAAAACTCGAAAGTGTTTCGTTTAGAGCAAAATGTTGATAATTAGTTATAATAGACTTTTCAATTATTTTTGCGATTGTTCCGAACTGAAATTATGTAGATACCCTTATTTTAGTGTGTAGCATTTATTAAGATTATTTAGCATTAGTAGGATGGATAAATGATAATATTTAGCTTATAATTAAGCAAATACAATTTGTATAAAATTGGAATTGTACAGTAAATTGTACAGAGAAAACCTGAGAGCTGATGTTCGTGACCACCCCGATAAATATGAATAATACCAAACATAAATATAATACGAAACATATGAATATACCAAAATGGATGTAATTTGCTTGCTGACCTTTACAGTCAATGAATCGCTATAATATGTAAAGCTAAGGACATTCATGTGTGTAAATTCCGCAAACTTGACCCTTTCTGCAACAATGCAACATAAAAATAATTTTCATTGTGCACAATGATCAAACGGAATATCCCTATGCATATCTGTGTGTCAGTAACAAAACTTACTAAAGATGTCATTCGAAAATTGAAGTACAATAAATATCAAATTTATTTAAGAACTGATGAAGCTAATTGAAATTCATTTTGTATTAATGCTTTATAATGTTTCAATTTGTCCAAATGCAAAGCAACAAAGTATGTCTAAAACTACCTATGCACGTAGATACCTAGATTACGTAATAGGCTTACAATAATTGTTTTTATAATTATAACACCGCTATATGCCCAATATCATCTAACAAAAAAACGAGAAATACTGATTTTAATCAATCACGCTTAAAACAATACATATTTTTAATTAATTCTTACTAAAGAAGTGGCATATTTCTTTGTATTATGTGTATTGTTGGGTTGATTATTTTTTATAAATTATTGAAAAGAATCGATTAATCGATTAATTAAAAAATAGATTTCACTTGAAATAGCTTTTTATTTATTTATGCTTCTTTTTCCGACCTTTAGGCTTCGCTTCAATCCACTTTTCAGGGGAAGGTCGTCGCGAGCTTGATTCTGAGTAATCTTCGATTTGATCCAAACTCTCATTGTCATCCAATCGGCTGGGCGCCGGCAACAACCGAGACTCTTGTTGCGTATCCACTCCTATAAACTCTTCTTTCCATTCTTCCTGACTCCGATCCTTGTGACCGTTGATTCCGTTACAGCTATTATCAATCTCTAATTTCTCAGCAGCCCCACTTCTCGATACTTTTTTCGCATAGAAGCCAATCGGATTTTTTGGACAATACTTGATTGTATGAGCTTTGTCACCTGTCGCCCCGCAAAAACAGCAAACGTACTTTCTCAGTGAGGGACAAACAACTACGCCATTGACCCGCAGAGGATGGGAACGATACACGCGCTCAGGTTCGTTGTTAGTCCTGCAGAACCCACAGTCGTAACCTGATGATCTGTCCGCCCTAACCTTGGATTCGTATGATGAACTGTCGTCATGAGTGTAGGTGGGACGAGGTGGGCTCCGCTGCAAGATGGAAGAATAAAGTGGAGGAGTGTTCTTATGATGACCACGGACGTCTTCAAATGCTCCGGACTTGGATAATTTTGATAGACTGGGAAAACTTGAGCTGGACCTATGCAGTGAAATTTATTTTATTGGTAAGTGATAATTGCAATTATTGAAATTAAGACTTTAACATTCAAAACTATATTTTACCTGTAATCAGGTAAAGTCTTCGCTGTGCCCGAACTCTCCGACGCACAAATTGTCGCTAAGGACGTCGGGGCAGAAGAAGTCTGCTGAGCTCCAAATAAGCAAACCTCCTTGTAAGATCTTCCAAACACCAATCCTCGATTGTCTCCCATTTCTTTTTCTGTCACAGTGCAGCCCTCACTTCTGACCAGGTCACTCCTAGAAGGTATATCTGGGTCTCTCTTTTCAAAAGTACCCATTCTCCCCGAGTCGGACCTCTCGCGATTAAACAATGTTAACTGCTCATCACTGTTCTGCGGTGAAATAGTGCTAACCACCAATAGCGATTCCAAGAAATCTTTAGAGTTTTTCGGTAGCAATTTATCTGTTTTAAGATACCGTGGGTAAATGTTTAAATGTTTGTAGCATTTTGGGTAAACTTCCTGAAAATACTGATTAAACGTATCTATGGCATAGATTTTACCTAGTTTCTCAATCCGGGGAGACAATCTTATTGCCGACTGACTTGGCACATTCTTAACGTTTAACTCTAATAAAGACTTAGAACCTAGATCTGGACATGACGTTGATGTGCTATCCAGCAGGTAGTTTCCTTCCTGACGATGACGATGAACCCCTCTGTAAAACATTTCTGCCGATGCACTTGACGGACATATTCGCTGTAGTTCCTCTAAACAATAAGCTCGTTTTGCTTCCATGATCCATGTCTTGCTTTCCTCGCCGATCGTTGGACGTACAGTCAGCGTGCTACTTCTTTTTAATGGAGGGTTAACGCCATTCATTCCCGAAACGTGACCGTAAACATTTGTTCCGTAAATGATTTGCTCCAAGTTTTTAAAATTTCCTTCGCTAGTCAGACTTTTCTCGTTGGAGTCTACATGAAATCGGGGAGAATCAAATTCTGCAGAAAACACAAAAGAAATTGAAGCAACTTAAAAACTGGCATTAGATTTGAAGCGATTGTGGTCTAATCAGGGAATTTATCCTGGATTTCTAATTGATTTCCCAGGCGTCTACTAATTTTACCTTTCAAATAATTTTTCTTCGTTGGCAATTGAATGATTTTATCAACGGAGTACCCCGTCCAGCCAGACTTGAAGCCGTCTAGAAGTGCCTGATTTGCTTCAGGGAAATCCTCATTTACCCAAGTAACGTCTTTCATAAATTGGTGAAAGTTGAAACGTGGACTGCTGCTGCAACACTCGCTGGTCGACATTATATAATTTCTATCTAGTTTACTATAAACCAGAACGTTTCTTTGCCTAATTTGCCCAGAGAGTATAACCAGGCACCACACGATGATAAACGATACAAGGGTCGAGTCTAAATTGTGCTTGTGCATGCCTTAAAATTGAATGATGCTGACTGCTTTGTCATTTGCACTCTCTAATATTTTGCATTTATAGCTGTGCACATATTTTAGTTTAAGTTTGGAGAACCTGGGTCGAATCGTGGATCTCGGTACGGCTCTGTTTAGAATCTTTTTTTTTAAGTTCAACCCCCAAAAAATCGTTCATAAATGGAACATTTAAATTTCCTTGACAATTTCTGTTAGTTTTACACGTTTTCGAAACAGTGACGATAAACTCCCCAACCTGATTGCTCAAAATTGCCAAATGGAAAGTGATTTGGTCAGTGCTAAATCACAACGGTTCAAAATTCGTATCTTGATTTAAAAAAGCAACATTGATTTCATTTCCGGTCTCCACTTTTGCTAAATCGTAAAGGCATGCCCACCAGGGTCGCCACCAGTCGATTTGTAAAGGAAACCCCAAAAAGTCTGCTATAATTGGTAGATGTAGTTTTATGTTTAAATTGAATCAGTAAACACGACATGGGACATCTTTGAAAAATGACTCGGTTTTATTTGACTATGTTTGGTTAACAAAATTGTAGAATTCTGTTATTAATATTTATTGCCTATTTTCAACTGTTGGTTCAGAAAAATAGCGGTTGTGCTCACCAAACTCAGCATTTATTGAAGAAGTTTAATTTTTAATATCGAAAAAAATAATCGCTAGTCTTTTCATGAATCAGAAGATACAATAACTTACAGTTGTAGACCACATTCGCAAGAATTTACCTTTCTGTTATCCATGTGCATGTGCTTGGCATTCCCCATTATGGCTAACGTATTTGTCGTACTTGTACTGAATTTCCCGCTGAAAATCAAGCATTTAAAAATGAAACTCATTTTGCCAATTTTAAAATTCTTTTTGTATTTAAAAACTTATAATTCTTACATTGCACCGACTCATGCAGAGCAAATTGCACCTGGTCACAGTCCAACTATTTTTGAGACAGATAACGGGCTCTTCTTTACAGTCAATTAGGTATTCCTTAATCTCCTCATCCTTAGGGTCCTTGTACTTTCCAAACCATTTTTCTAATGCTTTACCTGTATAAAGTCAGAAGGGCATTTAATTATATTTTAATAGGAATAATTTAATTTTTTGAACTGGTCAAGGAAAATGCTTAGAAAATATGATCTAGCAATAAAACATAATTATTCTCTCACAATTGTCCCAATCTTTTACAGTACAGTTCCCTCCCCATTCTTGTTGCGTCTTAATATCTTCTGGAGATTCAAAAACTTGCGGCTTATATTCAACCACGTAATTGGAGTTGGTCAAGTTTGTTCCTCTGCCTCCAGTTGAATTTGATGTTTCCACCAGATTGTCTTCATGGTTCGCCTTTAAAATCTTTGACTTTGTGATATTTGTTTGAATTGCAACTGCCGCATTTTCTACCTCGTTCTTAGTGGGCGCACTGGCCTTTTCAACGGACAATGATGTTACATAACAATTTAAAAGAATAAACGTCACCACCAAGTGATACAAGAAAAATCGAGGAATTCCCTTGTCAAGATTCATTTTTGTTTCGTCTTGGGTGTCACTTTTGCAAAATAAATTTTCTTTTCCATATTTTTATTTTCAGTGTTAATTTTGTACACAGGCCCAAATTATCTTGGTCGACCTACTCTATCGCCAATGGCGCATAGAGAACGGTGACAGTGTGGATTGTGAATAAATTCCATTGCATAGTGTTGTTTCATTCCAACAAAAACGTTACCTATGATGATTAATGAATTAAGTAAACATAATGGTTGAGTGTTGCGTGATGGTACATTATGAAAATCGTTAAATGACAATAGTCTTTTCCGCTTCAACTATTTAATGGTTTTAATACTATAATGTAGTATGAATATAATTGAGTTCGTTTTCGTCCCATTGATGCATCAGAATATAATGAAACTACAAGAAAAAGGGAAACTGAATAGAAAACACGATTTTTCATGACGTGCGTTTTAATTGACATCAGGGTTGCTAAACAAAATTCGACCTGTGCTAACATTGTTATAAAAGTATGTAGATGTAATACGTGAACCTAATTCAATGACATTTTTGGACTAGTAAATAACTCCACTTATGCCAAATTCGCTCTCATCGTCCATCGGATTCTTTGCTGCCCATTTTCGAATACAAAAGCACAGATATTTATATAAGCACAGACTGTTGTAACACAAGGCATGGCGAAACACCAACGGAAGTATACTTGTTTCGTGTTTTGCAGAATAAAGGGTATTCCCAAACACATTGGTCAGGAAAAGCTAGGAAAATTGAGAGAACATGGAAAGTAAACACAATTAGGTAATCATTGAAAGCGTCTCATTTGTTATGTATGGGTTGGGCTGAATTATTAATTTTACGCCTCTTTGCAAATGCCCATTTTGAATGCACATTATAAGGTATAATTTATTATAGGTAATAAGTAGTTAACTGATAGTATCTCCCATCCCATTAATGATCAGTAGGTCTTTAGCAGACTCCAGGAACCAATTAATTTGACAACCATGCTCAAATGAATGACATAAAATTATTATTGATCTGAATATAGTATAAAGTAAAGAAGACTTGTGAACACAATAATATAGGGGCATACTGACCATGCAGTTATGCAGTGGAATGTACCAATCCAAAAACTTGGTACAAAATATTGCATTGCGGAAAAAAGTAAGTAACAATTATTCAAACGAAACACAACTGAAAAACTTAATGTTTATAAAAACCTTACATATTTTATCTACCTTCTTAATTCATGTTTGGTGCTGTTGTAAGCAAAGCCTTACCACTCATAACTCTAAGCTTTGAATTTTGTGACTATTTTAGTTAAATCTCTTAATTGTCGTGTCAAAATAAAAAACCGATATGGACAGACGAATAACAAATAATTATGAATATTGTAAATGTCAATAGTGGTTGGCAGTTGGCATCATTAGTTATTTCTTATATTTACAAGGCCCCTCGAAGTCCACAACGCTGTCCCATTCGAAAAACAACTGCTTATTGCACTGCAACGTAAAAACAAAGTTATCCCAACGAATTCATGCTTAGTCTGTGTGGAAATGTTTCAATAAATCATACCTGAGCTGCCATGCACATAATGTGACACCTGAAGGAAGGAAATTATTAATTTGACATGTTATTGATTTGTGACACTATTGAGTATTGCGTTAAATTCACTTTGGAAGGAGGAAACCTTTTTCTTACCGATTAGCTGTCCACCCATTTCTGAGGCAAAGAATTGGTTCCTTCACGCATTCCATTCTCATGTCCTTTTGTTGGAAGGGAGTATTAATAACGTTGAGGACAACAATTCTCCTTATTTTGTTGCACCGGTTCCAATCCACTACAAGGCACTCTCCTCCCCATTCCCTTCTCACAGTAGCATCTTCCGGTGACAAGGGCTCTTCTGTGGTTTCCTCGTCTTCCTCGCCCACGACCTCTGACAACTCAGTCAACTGTGAAGACGCCAGAGTTGTCGTTTCCTCAACTGATTCGGTCACACTACTTTTGTCTGCGTTAGTGTCGTTAAGGTTGATATACTCTGCGTCAGGTTCGGGTTCCGCAGACCCCATAATTTTTTCCAAAAATTCTTCTCCTGCAACTTGATTCATTGAAATGGGAGGGTGGTTCAGCTCCCTCACTACGATACTTTTGTTCCCATTTCGAAGTATTTCGATGTAGTAATTGTCGACTGTTAAATAAATATTGACGCAAAAATGTATACATACCTAGGTAAGTCAAGACTAGGCAGTTACATGATATGAAAATGATACACCTTTTATAGAAAATCTTACTGGACGCATGAGAATATTTGATAAACGACGCCTCCTCGCGAGCCAACTCGGCGGGTTTCTCTTCTTTTCTACGTTTTAAAAAAGCTCTAAACTTTTTCGGGCAACACTCAGAAGGGCATGCGTGGAAAGCAACACTGAGGAAGATTATCGAAACAATTACTCTACTTTTAGAAATCATGATTTTACTTTACTACACAAAATTGGACCACATTCAGCACTATATTTTTTATTAATAATTAATACTTAAATACTGTATTAATGACAAATTAAATTGTAACCTTTTTCAAGGATTTGACTGCCAAGAAATCACGACTACTGCACACATAACGCCACACAGCCATTGTGGGTGTCTTGCCAGCAAAACTAAGCGTAGTAAAATCAGCGCAAGATAAAATTATACACATGAACATCGAAAGACACAGGTTCAAAACTGCGCAAACCAAAGTAATCAATTAGAAAAGTTGACTTTTGACACTTATTAGCTCATTCATTTGCATTAGCGAAGCTGACGATGACAAAGGTCTTATTTACCTTCAATTACATCACATCGTATGGCATCTCTGTGTTGATAAATAGCTATGACTAATGGTAAGGGTTGAGTTGAAGTGTTAAGATTTCCAGACTTTCAGGGTAAATTGATACTATTTGAGCAAGGATACGAATTGGTGCTCCGCTGCACTGACGCACATCATTAAAAAAATTTACAATTCACAGTGTATTTGAGCAGACAGCAAGAGCGGAGTACTCGTCCAAGTGCAAGCATTTTATTAGAAATTTATGTTGCTTCAAAATGTAGTTTATAGTCGTTTAACTTCATTAAATTTTTGTATGCCATTTGAAACAGTGAATATCGAATTTATACAAGGAAATGTGAGTAAATATATTCCCAACCATTTGTTATCTTAAGTACGTGACATTAACCTTTCGACAGTTTAGTATTGACCTTCTTCAGTCTTTCTAGCGACGAGTTTCTTTCTGGTTTAACAGAACATGTTTTATAAATATGATAAAAATAAGGCACAATCAGAAACAGTTAAGTTCATTTTACTTGTTTATATGCTATAAAGTGTTTTTTCGTTTGCACCTTAATTGGCCAGTGCAATGCAAAAAAAATCATGGTCAACTTGTTTTAAACTCAAATTCTGGAAATAATAATTTAGATACAATGAGAACGCTGTTTCAAACCCGCTCTCATTATCATTCAGATCATCATAGCGAAATGTGGCACGGTGATGATATGCTCGACAGACAAAATAGAATGATAATGTTATGTTTTGCAGGGAATACGAAGCATGGACCATCCTCTTATGTAAAATTGCAAACAGCGTGTTCATTTTTTGGGCAAGTGGAGCGGTATAAAAATCGTTCATGTTTTGCAAGGGTCAATTAAAAGAGCACAGTTGAATGAAACGAGTAATTTTTATGTAAACTTCTCGTGCAAATATTACTTTAATTACCAATCATCTATCCAGAGTATGTGAGTGGCAGTAGCAATAGAGATTTATTTCATTCTTTTATTTCAGCTTACTGACATTGACATACCTTTTCTCACTTGAAGCAGAAGCTGCAGAGGCTAAAAGCTTGGTCCCATACTTTTCAACAGCTCTTCTTCATTTAAGCCACTTTTATCCTGATTCTTCGTCTAGTCTGAATATAAATTGTAAAATATTAAACGAGCGGGTCTCAAATCTGGCGGCATCTTCCAGAAAATATTCTTGTCTTTTTTAACGTAACATTACAATTATTTGTGAACCCTACAGCTATAATTATATTAATGTGAGATCAATGCAAACTACATAATAAAACTTGAAACACCAAATTGAATTTCTATTTATATGTAAATAATAAATAAAATGAATTTATGAATTTAGTTAAGTCTTTATTCTGGAGCATGATTATACATATCATGCAAGTTGTATATGTAACAAGATAATTTAAAAGTCCTGAACATTTTAAATATGTTCACATAAATAATCATACATTATTCTGAATTGCAGAAACAGTAAAAAAATTACGTACACGAGAAACTTCTTCTAGTCTTGTACCTCTTTAAACTAAAAATACTTGAATTTTATCACAATCTTATAATTCCTTACATAATTATTCCAGCTTGTAGTATGTGGGAAGAAAATCGTACAGTGACTCTTTTAATATAATATTCCTTTTAATTTTAACTGTTTAATAAACTTAATCCCAGTTTCAATTGCATATTAGACTGTTTGAGCAAAATACGTATACGCAAGCGTTATTTCAAAATTTCCGTAGAAACAAAATTGCGCTACGTAAAAGGCGAAAATTTTGAGCCGTACATTTTTACGTCTATTCCAGCGATGCAAAAAACTACGTACGAACTTTTACGTACCTACGTTGCCGTAAAAAATAACGTATGAAAATAACGTGAAAACGGTATC
>VYYJ01005338.1:0-11312 GCA_021029165.1 Cyphoderus albinus
AGGAGGATATTATTGTATAAAGATTTCTCTTCATTTACGTGAGTTATTGTGTTTGTTTAAATTTTACAATATAGTTATTGTACAGATATGTTTAGCGGCTATAAACTGAATAAATTGTAATTGAAATTCATTGATATTAGTTGACTAAATTATAGCAAAGTACATTTTAAAGTCCAAAATTTTACTCAAGTATCTTCTTCGTTCAAAACAGATATGTCAATTTTTCAAAAGGCTAATAATGTGAGTCTGGATTTTTCTCTTTTTTTATTTACTCTAAAGTCTGCAGTGTTTACTTGGTGTATAGTAATATAAAACAATAATGATGACAGATGTTCCAAAATGGCAAGACATCATCTTCGACATCGTCCGCAAAATTAATTTTTGTGATTTATTTTATTTTATTATTATTTTTATTACTTTAATTTACTTTTTACTAACTTTTACCACTAAGAAATCATTCTTGATGATGTTTGATATAATTCGTAGAATTTCTTACCAGTTGGGTAAATTATTTATATATAAATTTTAAGTACACAGTGGCACCGTTGGCGGGGCCTTGAAATTTCCTCAATCAGACAATCTTACATTAGACCACACCAAACCTTTCAATCTCTTTATTAATTACTTTAATATAGTGCATGGAATTTTAATGCGACGTCCTATCCTTTAATTTTAAATATTTGTAATCTAGTTTTACTGAAGTATTTTACATTTTTTTTCATTAATAATATTTATAAGGTTCTAATTAAGAAGCATAATTTACAGTGGTCAAATATAAATTATCACTGTTAGTTTAGATTATTTGTACCATGGTAATTTGAATCCTTTTGTAAATCGATTAACTTTAACCGTTTGCGTCATCTCACCTACCAATATGCGAGAAAAGCATACCAGGACGTAGTTATACACTATTACTAATTTTAATGTGCGAAATATCGCGTGAAATGTGCGTTGAATTGTTACTAATTTATAACAAGGACAGCCGCGACTGTATTTAGGACTTGTGTGCATTTATTTTACACAGTATTCAATGAGAGTAATAAAATAAATGGAGAGTAATATATATATGTCATTGGAGGTGTGAGCACGACGAATTACTTTTTTCCTACTGCTATAAAAATCCATACAATTATTTGTTCTGATCAACAAATATCAGGACTTTCACAAGATGTCATGATGCAAAACAGACAAGGCACACGCTTTTGAAATATAAATAGAAAACCCTAGTTTCTTTTAGCTTAGACGCTTTGTTTCATCTCGAACTGGTGACCTCGAGTTCTCGAAACAATTTACATGACAGACACGCGAATGTGGAATGTGCTGCACTGAAAGCAAATTTTTCTACAAAAAAAATATAAAAATATTACACCTGAATTTTAGCAGTCTCATCAAATTCTGTTTTATGTATTTATTGTAAAGCTTTTCATGTTTGATCTTACATCTGTCTCTATCACATTGTAGCTTGAAATTATACACGATGATTTTGCCGATTCGTTTACTAGTTAAGATACTTTTTAAGCTTAAAAATCTTTAAATTTACATTTGAATTCAATTAAAAATCAGAATCTGCTTGTCATCTGGTGTTTGCCGAATCATTTTTATTAATAAACAACAAGTCTATTTGATAGTAAATTAGAAAAAGAAAAGTAATGTGAATGTGTGAGAGATGAGTTTATATAAGAACCAAAGGGAGGCAATTAAATCTAGTTGCAAATATTTTGAGATTCCCGTTTTCATTTTAATACACTAGTTTCAACTCGAAAAAAGCATATTTATTATTGCAACTTGCAATTAATCGAGAGAGTTTTATTTTAAGGTTCTCCTGTGTTACATGAAATTTTATTACGTTACGATACTACAAAGGAGATATTCATGTTAAGCCTTCTCGTATTAATAACAAAACTCCATTTTAGATATGCAATGAACACTGTGTAGATGAACGCCATCAAAATATTTTCGAGTCTTTTGTGGTTAATTATTTAGCAGAAGATTATTTCGTTCTTTTGTTGCAAATGTTAGGTTGAGAAAAAATTATGAGTTAGTGTTTAATTTTAAACTTGTGTAAGTAAAATATGGCAGTAAATATTCTTATTGTATACAACAGACAGTTTTGCTGCTAATTTACGATAAATGTCTACAATTGTTGTGCTATGGGGTGGTGGGACAAGATGCTCAATTTGAATGCTCTTTCTCTGGGTTCTTTATTTAGTTACAAGGAAAACAGAATATTTTCCCAGCAGTTACAAACCAACCAAAGTTTGTTGACCGTATTGATGGTTGAACTTCTTGTGATTGTACATATATAAAGCTTTTGATTTTATTTTAGAAAATGCTAGAAATAAAGTAAAGTCCTTTAACCCTTTCTGCTTGGCAATGCCAATTTTCTTTTAAAGAGTTTGTTTCCATACGAGCAACCATTCAAGAAGCATTTAAATAAAAATTATGGCATGCGATTACCCACAATAAGGTACAGTTTTTAAATTGTGATCTGTCCACATAGCCACTGTTTGGTACATTTAGAAATAACTATGTTACTGGGGACAATTAAAATGGCATTTTAAATAAAAAGCCAGAACATTTGAACCAGTTTTCAATGCCTTTTTGGAAAAGTAGTTTCCTCCGAAAAGTCAATTAGACCTAATTTTTGTTAAATTAAAATTTACACAAATGGATTAATAGTATATTGGAAGCTAAATACCTCGCACGTAAACCTGTTTGTTTGATACTTTAATTTATCAATGATAATTTAGCATGATATTTAGGTTATGAGATGCAAAAGATGTCACTCCAGATATTGTTTGTTTTATTGAATTTTATTGGAATTTACTAGAGATGTTTCAGGTAACGAAACGAGTGAAGTTTAGGGTGCAGATAGATAAAATGAACGTAAGATTATTATAACGTGAGGGGAAAGATTCTTACAGCCACGTTTGGCATTGCTCGAGCAGAATGTTTTAATGAGAAAAACATCCTTTCCATACGCTTTGAAATTATAGCATGAGCATGATTAATGTTTCGGTTTCAAAAAAAAACGTTATGTATATTTTGTTATGTCAATAATTTAAATGATTTGATTTTACTACTGAAGATATGAGCCTCTTGTCCGTAGTTACGTAAGTAACATAAGGCAGTCCAAAAAACTTGCACCGTGTCTTAGAAAGTTGCCTTGATTATAGAGTTAAATTATTATTGTTTCTGTGGGACGCTTTGCTTGTAAAAATGTAATCCTCCACTCGAGATTCGAACTCGAGTTCCTTGCAAACCAGCCGCTAAACATATCTGTACAATAACTATATTGTAAAATTTAAACAAACACAATAACTCACGTAAATGAAGAGAAATCTTTATACAATAATATCCTCCTGCGTGATTTAAATTATTGTAAAACGTTTTGCTTTTGTCGAAACAGAAAACATAATCATGCTATAATGTCAAAGGCATACGAAATGGATGTTTTGCTCTTTAAAATATTCAACCTAAGCAATGCCAACTATTTTATTTTTATTACAGAATTATTAACCTAACAAAATATACATAACGTTTCTTTTTTCGAAACAGAAACATTGATCATGCTATAATTTCAAATGGTATGGAAAGGATGTTTTTCTCTTTAAAAGATTTTGCTCGAGCAATGCCAAATGTGGCAGTAAACGTACCCTTTGCCCTCACGCGATAATATTCGTACGTTCATTTTATCTAACTGCATCTAAAACTTTACACGTTTCGTGAACTGAAACATCTCTAGAATGTATCAATAGTATTTAGTAAAACAAACAAACTCTAGTGACTTAATATTTCCAAGAATGACAAATTCAATTGAGCAAACAAATATTAACGAACACTGTTGGTGAAATTTAAACTTAATTTTGAAAAGTAATTTTGATGCAACCCAAAAATACTACAAAGTTATTGAAATGATAATAAAACCTTACATTAGCATCGTTATTGTCATTTCCTTAGTTCATGTTTTAATTAGTTGATAATTAATTTGTGGCTAATCTATTTAAGTGTTAAATAATTAGCGAACTAAAATCAACGAAAACCATTTCAATGGCATGCATAAATTTGCATTTTTGTGTAGTTTACTGATAAGAGAATATTTAGTTGATAACATTCGCAATTGAATGCGAAATGGTAACCAACACATATTTTCGTCCATGTGTACTATGAAATAGTATAAACTAATAAATCAGGCAGGCCTAATAATGTTTTTAACAATTTATTGGAAATCAATTAATAACTAACTTTTATTCTAACCTGATGGTTAATTAACAGTACATTAGAAAACAACATTCGTAACGGAGCGACAAATCTGTCATGTTAAGGGTCAACACATTTCCACCTGATATCTTTGAAAAGACGTGCAACTTTGATTAACTGGTCGTCCGAAGGAAGATTGCATGTTCAATTCTAATTAAATACTAATTAGAATTTTTTTCCGCTATTTGTTTAAATCGTAATTAGTTATATTATAAATAGGTTACTGATTGATTTAGGTATAAATGATCAATTAGCTAGTCAATTAATTAATTTGTGAACTGATTTTTTAAAACACTACATCACGAAACATTGAACATTTTATTGAATTATTTGAACCATTCGTCACATTTATATTAAGAAGACTCATCAAACATACATCAGAAGAGTCGGAAATTCCGTGAATTGAAATAGTTCACTTTTTAATTTGTGACATTTTGTTTGTGACGTTTTTATAACTGGAATTCTAATTTGAATTGTGTTAAACCCATCATTTCATATATTACCCATCAAGTGAAAGTGAAACAAAAGTAAATCATACCGCAGGAAAAATTGCCACGTGCTTTTCCCTTCTTGTTTGATTCAGTCCCCAATCTCCAGTAACAATTTGTTAATACAAAATCTATAGCAAAATTTAGAATCTTTTCACCTGCTGACGAAGTATTGAAAAAAATTGTATTTGCTAATTTATTTTATAAATATAATTAGACGCCGCTTAATCAAACTACCGACCATTCTGTTTTACTATTCTAAAGATTTCTCAGGTTAAGATAACGATTCTTATTAATATTCATAGTTTCACGTAATGCAAATATTTTCGACGGGCATAATCGTTATGTTAAACGGCATTGGACGGACCGGGTCGATAATGTGTTAGCAATTAATGTCTTCTGATTATTATAGCCAAAACCATGAACAAAGAGTTAGATGTAAACATAATTTGTGTGTCCTGTACTGAAAAGCAGTATTTACAATGCGTATGTTCCAAAAGACACCATTTCTAGAAACAAATCATTCAAATGAACTGTTTTTCAACCACGATATAAGGAGAGATCATGTTTTTCTTGTGTTATTTTTGTCATTTGGTTGTAATTTAGAAAATATTAGTCAGCTAAAGAGTTTACCAGTCAACAAGCTAGAAAAATACACATAAAATATGTATTTTTCAAGGTAAGACAGTACTAAAAGCCTTTGAATGTGACACAGATACAAGCACAGACAGGAGAATATTCTAAAATGAATGTTGTTTATACTACGCCCGAAAAAAGATTAACGTTCACATTTCCAAATATATTTACAATTATTATGCAGGCTCATATTGCACATGGACAACGTTTCTGTAAACTTTTAAATTTACTTGCAGACTACAAAATTCTGCACATAAAATATGTTTCACTGCTTTAGGTCTCGTTGAGGTAATTTATAATTTTATAGGTGGATGTTGATGTATAACATGTATTTATTTACACTTTTGACTTAACGACAACTGTGGAGATATGTATTAGCTACAAATTATTATAGGTTCTGGTGTGCTAATAACATGCATGCGAGGGAAACGAGAGACGAACAATTTGAACGCGTTTAGAATAATTAGATTAGGAAATCAAATTGTATTGTACTGCATTAAAAAGCAAAACTTTCTCATATATCGAATAAGATTGGCCATAATTTGTGTTGAACGTCGTCTATAGGATGTAGCATCTGTCTTAAAATATCGTCACAATATTCAAATCGTAATACAAAATATTACTTAAATTAAATATGATTTAGTATTCATTTGTTTCATTAATTAGGTGACATTATTCTTATTGTGCCGTTTTCAAAATTAGCTTTTGAGAACTAAACATATACACAAACCACCGATATAAAGAACTATCTATTCCTAAAATTACCCCTGATTGAGTGAGATATTCAGTTTAACCGTTTTAGTGACGCAGAAGATTGAAAATGCGAAGTAAAAAATTCCGTAACTAATTGTACATACATGCTAAACCCAATTAGGTGCCTTGTTGAATGTGTCGTGACAAATTGCATTTTACTGTACTCTTTTGATTAAACTAAAGTAAGGCAGGAGGTAATAAGTCGAAATTAGCCAACGTTTCTACAATTACGGAATAGCAATATTGATATTGATATTATGTAGCAAACGCATTTAATGTACTAATCGAGTCAAATTGTGGTGTCAATCAACTAAATTCGTTAATTTTATTAGCGCGCTATTATCACAATGCGCAAATTTAAAAGTCCTTTTTATTTTGAAATTATTCAAGAACGTCAAATATACAGTAGTAAAGGAAAATCTACAAAAACAATTGAATTTTCTTTGATTTAACAAAAATGCTACTCTATTTTTCTCTCGCGTCAGTCTATATATTGAGGCAGGTAGTTGACTTTTAGTTTCGCTTTATGTTATATTTGTTACGTGTATTTGCAAAATAAAATACGTAAACTATATCAGGGAAATGAAAAATGTAGAAACGTTCTTCCTCGCAATGGACTAAGAAAAAATACCAAAAAATATGGAACAGATATTCAACAACAACTACTGCAAATATATAACATTGTCTTTCTAATAAATAAAGTTAAATACTTACGAATGGAAACCATTTTACGAGCACGCAATTATTTCCCGGTCGCTCCGAAGAATCCAACATGTTATTTTGAACATTTCCAAATGATGTCGCAAAATAAAACTGTTAGGAAAACGCTTGTTTATCTGATACTCTTTTAAATTTTGCTGGCCGTGCGTGGGTTCGTTCGAAACCATTTAACTGATTTCGACGGAGTCGTTCATTAATGAATATCTGCAGCGGATTTTACTTGTACTTCATAAATCTCAATACAAACCAAAACTAACGTTGATTACTATAAATAAACTTTAAATCAGAATGACATCAGAAGTGTTAGTTACATAATCAAACGCATTATCCAAAAATTGTTAAAATTTGTTATTTGTTCACAGAAATAATCGGCTACATAGTCTGTAGCCCGTTCATCTGGTAAGAAATATTTCTACAGGAATGATAAACCAGCAACATATATAGCGGGTACTGACATGAGTTACTTTATAATTTTAAATTTTGCCATTGCATTCATTTGAAAATTGTCTACATTCCAAAGAATTGAAATCCCAAATCATCCTCTGTGAAATTTGCAAGTTAGAATTTTGTTATTGCTACTGCTGCGCGCCACGCATGCCGATTGCAGCCAATTCTGAATTTTCTTTAAGGGTACTTTTGGTGTGAAAGTGAAGCTGCGGCGAGGACTTTCACAGAGTTATTTCACTGTACCTACAATGTTTCTTTCATGAGGGGAAGAATGCATAGGTGGAAATGCGTTTCGACTCCCACAGTAGCCTTTGTGTTATCACATCTCGTTTCTTTGGAAGGCTACTAGTTCTTTGTTTTAATGGTGATCGAATTCGTTTCTGACTCGAAGAAAAAAAACGTAATTGAACTCGTGATCGAGAACATTCTTTTTTGGTTGATGCAATTCAGTGTGTGTGTGTAGGCAGCAACAAGCATTCGTGATCGAACCTTGCGACAGAGCAGAGAGTAGAGCAAGAGTCAGATCCTTTCCAATTAAAATTAACAGATTTTCCAGAGATTAAATAAAATTGTGCATTTATTAATTGAATCAATTAAATATATCTTTGCCGAATTAATTGAATAAAACGACGTGTCCACTTCCACTGTGAATTTTGAAACTAAAACCAAGTGTCTTGTGTCATTTTAATTAACGAACCGCACATCCTCCATCCGAAGCCCATCTCCAAATATTTTAACGGAATTTGTGACGAAGTTTAACCGTCCATTTCCAACAACTATGTTAACATATATTACGACAACACTAATTTAACAAATGTTTATTACAACCTCACGGTTACTTGCGTTAAAATAGTAACTCAAAAAATTATATTGATAATTTTCAATAATTTTTCAAAATCTAATTCATTAACACTTATTCGAAAAAGTCAAGTAAAAATATCTTGGCTGCGAGCACTACCTTAATGTGAAAATGTGTCACATGCAACATGCAATCGTTTATTTCTTCTAGCATAAGGTCTGCGATTTAGTAAATCAGTTTGCTGTACCACGTATTTCATTATTGTAGTCTATATGAAATTTCTTATTATTACTGATGGTGAATGGATAATATAAAGCGAAGTCCATTTCAATTTTCTGTGAAGAAATGGTTTTATAAATGATACAAATGTTTTATTTTGTAATAATGGGGATGGAAGATTAGATATTCGGTTGTTCACGCGATTTATGTTTTGACCGTTTTGATTTTTCAATCCATATCCCAGGATAAGTTTCTGCAAATGCAAAACTTGTAATTAGCACACGTCATAGCAAAGCATAAGAAGTTTACATAGCATTATTGTTAGATTAACATTGTTAACAATAAGCTTAGCATATAATGGTGGTTAGATTTGCTGTCCGTATAGTTACCAAATACAATTCTGCTCGTCTTCAACCGCAACCCGACATATGCAAAGAAACTTCATTAAATTAAAACGATAAAGCAAGAAGATTCAGGGAGGACCAACTCCATTTTGATTTGGCGACAAAATTTTGTTTCATATTTTTGGTAAAGTAAACCTGAATCTCCTAGAATATTTTGTTTCTGTTACACATTATACTCATAACCTGGTAGTGGAATTAGTCATTAATTGAGAATCATATAATCTACAGTTACATTAGTTTGACATTTGAATCAACATTTGAAGGGATTGATTAGGCTATAAGTAATCAATCAAAATGAGTCACTTGGACAAACATTCAAAGACAAAACTGCTTTGATGTTACCGTAGAACGCCACTATATTTTTTCAGCAGTAATATTGATGTTTCAAAATGTAGGTTTCAATAAGGGATGCTGTTGTTTGGGGTTTACATTAAAGGTATTTACATAGGACTTGTTTCGAAGTCAAATTATTGATTTGAAAGGTAGTCTAATTGTATCTCTGTTGAAAATATTTAAAGTTTATGTGATATGTTTTGAATTCTAAGACAGTTTTCTTTAGCTGTAATTAAACCTGAATTTAAGACTTGTTTTCTTTAAACGTTTGTTAATGTATAGAAATTTTTTAATAGTTTTTTGATAAATCTACTTATGAACAAGAATGATTTTAATTGATTCGCAGATCTTTTCGCGAGTAGATTGGATGTCACTTATTTACTAATGTAAACTAATGTACAGACAAATCGAAAGTAAACCGTATAAATATAAGTACTGCGTATAAATATACATTATAATAACTTAAAGGAGAAGTGCGTCAATATAAAAATTGTGATGAGAAAAATATGTCATATAACACTTTTTGTTAGACAGAAGTTTGGCAAACTATAGGCTTCGTTAAGCTGAGACAGTCAACTTTATTTATTGATTTTATTAAACGTATAGAATAAAATAATAAAAATTCACGAAGTAGAAGCTATTAGTATAGGTCAATAAATTGTGTAACTCTGACATCGTCCAGAAATAAGTAAAGTTGCTGGTGCAATATAATCAACAGATCCGTAACACATAAAGTCCTCGTAGGAGATTTGTTGATTGTGATATATACATATATTTGGCAAAGAATTGAAATGCAGGTAAAATAAAAAATACTCTTATTTTTTAAGATCTTCTTTGGGCATTTGGTGTCCAACCACTAAAAAAAACCTTCAATTCGTCCGGCGAGCGATGTCGATAAATTAGTTCAGCTTCTATGATTTTGCAGTAACTGCTTTATTTGCAGTGTTTGTAAAAGGTACTCAAATTAACATTCTATCTGGATGTGTTAATACAAAGCGAAAAAGAAAAGGCAATGTTGTTTGAAAGTTATATTTGTTAGCTAATAATGCTTTCGCGTATGCTTAAATATGTAAGGACCAGAATTTGAAAAATTACTACACATCAGTTATAAGTGAAATACTCATAGTTCTTTCACTTAAGCCAGACAGTGTATTGAAATGAGGGAAACCGAAATTAAATGTTATGATTATTAATAAAGCAGTGGCAAGGTGTTGGGTTTCCACTGGCTAAACTGCCAGGTGGTCCCACGAAAACTTAACTAATTATCGCCATACTATTTAACTAACGATTTCAGTGATAAAAAATAAACATATGACTTCGAAACTGTGGAATTATTTAATTTTAATAAAACTGCCAATTTATTTTTAATGAAACCACCAAAATTATTCCGCTTTTACATTGAATTGTAATTAATAATTAAGTTCTCCTCTTTTTTTGACTTGCTTCTACTTCTAGCTCACAACTACGAATGACTGACTGACTGACTGACTTGGCATAACTCTCTCTTTCTCTCAATTCAAAGACTTACAATAAATTCGATTTCTTCTCCTTTTCAAACGAATTANACTGACTGACTGACTTGGCATAACTCTCTCTTTCTCTCAATTCAAAGACTTACAATAAATTCGATTTCTTCTCCTTTTCAAACGAATTACGTTTTCATTACATTTTCATTTATAAATACATACATTCATTACCTTACACAAATTTAATTCTTTCAGACACGACTTGAGTTCATTTCGTTTTTCTCTTCTTTTATACACAATGGAATATGGATACGAGGACTCTTACATGTATTTACCCATCTACATAAAATATACACACAGGACAGCCTTCCCTTTAACAAAGACGCACATCAACCCGCACCCGCATCTACACACACATCAACACACAGCAAACACACAGCAAACGCACATCAACGCACAATAAACCCACATCTACACACACCAATCGCACTTAAGCGAATCAACACTCGCACTTAAGCAAAAAACAAGTTTATTCGACTTAAGCCCAACATTTCCTAGAGTAAACTATAATTTTGATGCCATCATATTGAGAAGAAGTAAATGCACCCCGGGCAAGTAATATCTTTAACATTTCACTACATGTTTTGAAATTATTTTATAATGTATAATCTATTAATTACTGTATCTAACCATTTGAATAACCGTACCAGAGATGGGCAAGATAAATTATCTCAGATAAGAAGATAAAGATACAGATAAGATATATCTTTATCTTGTATCTTTATCT
>VYYJ01005339.1:0-11310 GCA_021029165.1 Cyphoderus albinus
TGTGTGTTAGAATTATAACTATTATATTTACCTACGAATGGTTGCCACGTATATTTTTGTCTTATTATTCGAGCTTTGACAGGTCAGTTAGATATTGTTTTTTGAGTTTTTTTTTTTTTTAAAGAAATCACATTAACTACCAACGCTCAGCGTTAATTGGCTTCGCGTTTCTTGTAATATATACAATCCATATATACACATATATATTTAAAGAATGCCTGCCAGCGGGCACCCTTTTCATTCTTAAAAAGAAAAACTTATTCAAATATAATACTATAAAATACTATTATATTACTTACTCATTCATGTTTTACTCATTGTAGTGTTCTCAGTTGTTACATATTATATAGACCCCAATAACAACGAACCTTCAAAAGGTCAAGTGGCTATATAACCAGTTGGCCATATATTGTTTTAAGGTGTTTGAAAGTCACCCTATAACTACTACACGCTTTAAAGCGTATGCCTTTACTTTTTTTTAGTATTTTAATGTTAAAAAGTTAAAATAAGGGGAACCTAAAATAATAGTAGTTAGTTAGTTAGTTAGCTGCTGAAATTATAATATAGTTTAAGAAAATAGCAGTATTATTAGTTCGTACGTATTTACCTATGCATGTAAAAATCTGATCATCTTTGCTTCTCTGATCATCATCAATGATGCTTCTTTTTGCTAATAATATTGTGACTGAAGACTACGAGAACAACTCTCCAACAACATCACCATAGCAGCAGCAGCATTAGTAGCATGCATGCATCAAGAAGTTTGATGATCTTCTATGCTGCATAACACACAGAACAGAGTTTTTTTTACTTTTAAATAATAACATATACATTCACATTCACACATTCCTCGTCTCTCTCTCTCTCTCTCTCTCTCTCTCTCTGCATTTTTCTTCTTCTGCTCATCACCATTATGATACCTCTCCATGGTAACGGGGGTGAGTAGTCGTTACAATGTATATATATATTAAATGGTAAATACCACTACTACTACTACACATATAGAGAGGAAGAACGAGTTTTTACTCTTTTTTTTTTTTTGCTTATAACCGTGGTGATGATGGTGATAATCATTGATGTTTGTTCGGGTTATATGTATATGTATAGTTTTGATGAATAAAAAAAAATAAGAAGCAGCAGAACTTATTACGGCCATGGTTGGTACAGACATACACGTAACAGGAGAGCTAAAGCTAAATGCTTTTAAAAAAATTACTACTGCTTGCTTGCTTTGCGACTAATATATGTATATACATACTACTACTACGTCATCAGAATGGAATTTTTTCTTGTCTCTCTTAAAGAACGAGAGAGAGAGAGAGAGAAAAAAAAAAGGATAAAATAAGGAGAATAATAATAATAATAGTAAAGAAGAATAAGTGAATTTTTGTTAATAAAATTTGTTTAAAAAAATATATATATATATACTTTTGTCCTTTCTTCTGTTATTAATTTTTTATTAAAAATTAATAAATCGCGTTTTAGTTTGTGTGTTTTTTTTTTGTTTGGTTGTTATAATACACAAAAGTTTGGATGTTAATAATAAAAAGTATTCAAGAGAAGAAAAAAATTATTATTATTAAAGTTTGGAAGAGCTGGAATAAAATTCGTTTTTTAAATTAAATAAATGAAAATTACGACACTGTGTATTATTAGTTGCGGAGAGGGGCGATGATATAATGAGAGAAGAGGGATGTAATAATAATTATAAAAAATTATTATTATTATACTAAATATTTTATATTTTGTAGAGGGTGCTGAGAGATTATTTTTGTAAGTATATAAGTTCTCGATCCCGTGCTCGTGATGATGGAAGTGAAATATAGAACTAAACAAAACAAAATTTTTAAATAAAGTAGGTTTATCTACAACTTGACGATTTAAGCTGTTCGTCATATTTTTTATCTGGAAATTTTTGTTTCGTTTTTCTTCGAGTTGTTTTTTGTTGTAATTTAAAATGGAAACGCGACAATAAAGATTAAATTCTGTGTGTCCGTGTGAAAGTGCGTTCATCGTGTATGTACATGTGACCTGTTGAATGACCTGTTGAATATCATTAATATTATAACAAGTGAACAAGAAGAACGCGAAGCCAACGCTACAAAGCGTGATTTGGATAATATTGTGGCCGTAGTCTTAGTAAACAAAATTACTACATATTACGTGGCAAACAAAATTAGTTTTCACATTCATATGAAAAAAACTAATTTTTTTTTTTTTGGGTTCCTTCCCTTAATGCTTGCTAGTTCCCTCCAGATAAACTCGATTATATAATAAAAAGGATTATAACAACAATGTGCGGCGATGATAATAATAATAACAATGATGATAAGAATGAGGAGAAGAAGCAGGAAAGTAGAGAGGAAAAAGATAAATTTGAAAAAGAAATTCTATAAAGTCTGATGAAAAAGAAAAGAAAAAGTTTTTTAATAATAATAAAGTTTTAAATATTATTATTATTATTATTATCTGCTAACAAAAATGCCTGGTTACGAGTTTAAAACTTTTACGAGAGTATAATATAGTGCCTTCTTCATAAACGTGTGTGTGTTATTTGTGCCTTCATCATCATCAAAAAATCATCATCATCGTCAATTTAAGATTTAAAAAAAAATTAAATGAAATTTTTATATCCACGATCTTGTGACTTGTGACGTGACGTTTTGATAAAAATCCCGTTTTATATAAACGAAAAATTCTCGTCTCGTTATAAAAATTAAATTTCAAAAATATAAATTTTTATACATATGATAAAAATAAATTTTGAAAAAATGATTAATATTGTTGATGGAAATTCGTCACTACTACTGCTATTGTCGGTCAACAAAATCATCATCATCATCATCGCAGAAGAAGAAGAAGTCGAAGTAGAAACTCATCGTCACTACTACGTCCATTATTATTACGATGAATAGTAACTGCAGTAACTGTAGTAACCATAACAACAACAGCTGTAACAATAGTGGTATCAGTAATAGTGGTAACTATAGTAACAGCCAACAATCGCAGCAGCAGCATCATCATCACCACCACCATCATCATCATCAGCAGTCTCAACAGCAACAACAACAGCAGCAAGCAATTAGTAATAATAACAATAATGGGAGTAGTAACAATAGCAACAGCAACAATAATAACAATAATGTCACGAGGAGCTCGTACCACCAAAAAGCGTTGCAGCAGATTCGGTGAGTTTTTTAAACTTTTTATTTTATAAATCGTTGTTGTCATGGAAATTGTGGTGGTACCGGTGACATTGTATTATGTGGTTCAGAGGAACACAATTTTTTATAGTGCTGGAAACTTTAATTCGCTAAGCAATGTTAGTAGTTAAGGTGATTTTCGAAACCTTAAAACTATGGCCAACCGATTGGCCACTTTACATTTTTAAAAGTTTGTTATTAGTTGCTAATGTAACCCACTGAGCAATTATATAGCAGAAATGGTGACATTATTTATATGTATATGAACAGCCCCGGATCGACTCCCACCACTTGACCTTTTATAGAGTAGATTCATTAAATATTTAGTAACAAGTAAAAAGCCACCCGGCCTAAAAAGCCCAGTATAAATAATCAGTTTTAAAAACTCATCATAAATTCTCTGAATAAAAAGTTTCAATTAAATTTACGTATATTTATGATTTAAATAATAAATGAGTTTTTCTCTATCTCTCTCTCTTTGTGTCTGTCTCTAAAATTAGCAACTCTCTGCAACCATTCGCCCACGTGTTCTCATCGTCGTCTGCTGCTGCCGCTGCTGCTGCGAGTGCTGGCTCGTCCACCTCCTCGTCGCCGCTGCCTCCTGCTCCTCCGCCACCACAACCACCTTCGTTGGCGCCGCACGGTCCGCTGCCTCCAACTCCCACCTCGGCAAATGGAAACGGAAACAACAACAACAACAGCGGCGGAGGAGGAGGACTACCACCTCCCCCTTACTCATACTACCACGCGTTGCTACAGCAACAGCATCATCAGCAGCAACAACAACAGCAGCAACAGCTGCACCACCCTCCACAGTCGTCGTCCCCGAACCCGTTGTATAACCAACACCATCCCCATAACAGCAGTCAAACGGTGGTGTACGGGATCCGCTGTGAGAGTCAGCCGCCGTCACCTCCACCACCCAGGGACACTACTAACGCCCTCCACCAATATCATCACCACCACCAACAGCAGCAGCAGCAGCAGCAACTCCTCCATCACCACCTCCACTCATCGCTCAACTCATCTTCGTCTTCCTCTAACAACGCAAACGCCGCCGCCGCCGCCGCCGTCAACTCATCATCAACAGCAACGCCAAATAACGCCGCCGCCGCAGCAGCAGCAGCAGCCTACTACTATCAGAATAACGGGTACTTCACGCCAATGCCGAGTTCTGCTGCCGCCGCCGCCTCATCATCAGAGGACCACCGCGTCATCGTCAACGGTCACGCCGCAGTACCGCCACTGCCCGGTGGTAGCAGCTCGACGTCAAGCTCCGACTATTACTATGGCGTCGGAGGTGGCAGCAGCAGCAATAACAGCACAAACACGACGATATCATCATCGGGGAAATCTCCAGCATCGGTGGCAGCCTCCGCCGCCGCCGCAGCAGCTAGTAGCGGCACGCTGACGCCAACGAGTAACAATAACAATAGTAGTAGTACTAGTAGCCGCCAGTCTCCCTCAACGCCGTCGATACCACCGCTCGGAGCTCAGCACCAGCTCCCTCCCCCGCCCGTGTCCCGTCCCGGTGCGATCGAGTACCGAGCCCAGCAGTACCCGTTCGTCCCAAGTCAAGTCCCGATGAACGTGCAACAGTTGCTGAGGAGGATCGACCTCACCACCACCACGACTACCACCTGTGCTGGGACCACGACGACCAACATGGCTACGGCCATGAGTGGGTCGACGAATAACCTTAGTAACGGGTTTCCTCAACATCATCACCATCTTCTTCTTCTTCAGCAGCAACAGCAACAGCAGCAGCAGCAGACGCCTGGTGGTGGTGGGAGCATCCCGTCGACGCCCTCATCGACTCCCACGAGGAACAGCAGCCCACCGAGTAGCAACCACTACGGGAGCTCGGTTAATATCAATAATAATAGCAATAATAATAATAACGGGTCGCCTAGGTACGGAGGTGTCACTCAAACGCAACAGCAGCAGCAGCATCATCAACAACGGGTGAGTTCGACCACGCCCCCGCTCAACCCGCAACTCCAGTACATGAACACGCCCAAGAAAACGACGCTCCTCATCAAGTCTACCGTTGTTCCCAAGGTAAACGGGAGTTTAGGGTTTTATCGTTGTTTTTTAAAAATTATTTGTAAAATCTAAATTTTTCTCTTCGTCTCCGTTTTTACCAGCCCATCCTCCAAACGGCGACGAACGTCGGTGACCAACAACAACAACAGCAACAGCAGCAACGTGGAGTTGGTCTCCAAGCAACCCCACCCCATAACCAGCGATCAGCGCCTAATAGTCAGTTGCCGCCACAAACTCAGCTCTACGCCCATCACCACCAGCTACAGCAGCAACAACAACAACAACAACAACAACATCCCCATTACCCGAATTTCCCACCTCCTCCCAACGGTATGGTGCTAGGTAATCACAATGCTGCTTCTGCTCCACCTCCCCCACCACCTCCATACACGGACCTAATCTCAATAGTCCGGAAAGCCCCTCCTCCACCTCATCATCACCAAGCCACCACAACCCAAGTGCCATCATCATCGTCATCGTCATCACCGCCACCTCCTCCGTTGCCACCGAAACCGGGGAAGAGTAAAGGTGGTGGTGGTGAGCGTGAACGGGAACGTGGCGGTGTCGGTGTCGTGGCGGTAAATAATAGTAACAATAATAGTCTGATGATGGTGAGCAAAATGGTGAATGGGAATAACGGGATCACCACCCCCACTGCCATCAATAGCTCGAGTCCACAGCAGCATCAAGGTCATCAACAACACTTGGAGAATGGTCACGTGGTGTTAGCGCAAAATGGTGTTCAGAATCAGAGTCAGCAGCATCAGCAGCAGCAGCAACAGACGCAGACGACGCCACCGCAACCACCCGAGATCATCCACACCCACGAGAGTCCAATCCCGGAGAGGAAAAAACTCTCCAAGGAGAAGGAGGAGGAGAGGTTCGAGTCGAAGGTCAGTGTTCATAATATCACAAAAGATCACCATGGTGACTATTCAGTAGTAAATATAAATAAACATGTTCTCTCCCCCTTATAATTATAAAAGGTCCGGGTCTACTCCCCCGCTGCGTTCAAGTTTTTCATGGAGCAGCACGTGGAGAACGTGATAAAGTCTCACCACGAGCGCGTTCACCGCCGGATGCAGCTCGAGTCCGAGATGGCAAAGATTGGTTTGAGTGAGGAGGCGCAGACTCAGATGCGCAAGATGCTAAGTCAAAAGGAGTCGAACTACATACGTTTAAAGCGTGCCAAAATGGAAAAGTCCATGTTCAAGATGATACGGAGGATCGGGGTCGGGGCGTTCGGGGAGGTCGCTCTCGTCAGGAAAATTGACACTCAGCTACTATATGCCATGAAGACGCTCAGGAAATCGGATGTGCTCAGGAGAAATCAAGTGGCGCATGTGAAAGCGGAAAGGGATATTCTCGCTGAAGCGGATAACGAGTGGGTCGTCAAACTATACTACTCGTTTCAGGTTTGTTTGTTTTTTAAGGAATTTTAATAAATAATATAAAATCTCATGTTTATGACTTTTAGTGTTTTATTTCAGTTTTTTATTTTAATGATAAAAGGGCCTTCAAGGCACTCTAGCTTTTCACTTGTTAAAATATTAAATTAAATAAATCACCAATCAATATATAAAAAAGGTCGTGGAGCAAGCAAGCAAGCATGGTTGGCCGACCATATTTTTTTTTATGAATGGAGATTATTTTTACAATTATTTACTATTTATTAATCGTTGCCATGTAAATTTATTTTATTTTAATTATTTTTTTTTTCGCTCTGTAGGACAAGGACCACCTCTATTTCGTGATGGACTACATCCCCGGTGGCGACCTGATGTCTCTGCTGATAAAGAAGGGAATATTCGAGGAGCCTCTGGCTCAGTTCTACATAGCGGAGCTGACGTGTGCTATCGAGTCGGTTCACAAGATGGGGTTCATCCACCGGGACATCAAGCCCGACAACATTCTCATCGACAGGGACGGTCATATCAAACTCACCGATTTCGGGCTGTGTACCGGGTTCAGGTGGACTCACAACTCAAAGTACTACCAAGAGAATAACAGCGCTACCACCGCAGGGAGTAACTACTGCCACTACTGCTGTACTGACCCGTACGTTTGTAATGAACACGGGGGTGGTGGTGGTGGTGGTGGTAGTAGCAGCAGTAATAGCAGGACGAGTAGTGGAGCACCAAAGGTCCTGGAGAGACGCCGAATGATGATGATGAGCAGGGCGAATAACGGAAATAACAAGGATACTAACGTGAGGTGTCTCGCTCACAGTTTGGTCGGGACTCCGAATTATATCGCGCCCGAGGTTCTACTCAGAACTGGGTACACTCAGCTTTGCGACTGGTGGAGTGTCGGGGTCATCCTCTATGAGATGCTCGTCGGGCAACCGCCGTTTCTAGCGGCTACCCCCGCTGAGACTCAGCTCAAAGTTATCAACTGGGAGAAAACGCTTAGGGTATGTAAGATGAGGGGTTTTGAAAAAGAATTAAAAAAAAAAAAGATTAACGGATTTTGTTTGAGACTCATCTATTTTTTTTTTAATAATAAAATCTTTTGTTTATAGGTGCCAAGTAACGCGTGTGTGTCGAGGGAGGCTAAAGGTAAAAAAATCAATTAAAATTAAAAATCTATGTAAAAAAGCAAATAAAAAAATATATATTTAGCTGCTATTGGTAACAAACTAATTTTTTTATATTTCAATTCTGTCATATATAGATCTCATTCTCAAGTTGTGCATGGACCACTCGAGGCGGCTCGGGAAAAACGGGGCGCAGCAGATCAAGGTCAGTGTGTGTGTATGGAAAGTTTTTTAGTCCGTCGCTGCTATTGCACCATATGATTTTTAAAGTTAAAAAAAAAGTTTAAATATTTTCATGTCTTAAAATGTTTTATTTTATATAAAATGGTCACACAGAACCACGGGTTCTTGCACCCGATTTTCCACCCCGGTACCTCCTCGTCGTCGACGTCATCCTCCTCAAACGCTGCTGCTGCCACCGCTGCCGCCACTTCATCGTCGTCGTCATCGAACCCACCCCCTCCTCCCCCCGACTACTGTGACGCTCTCTCGACGACGTCCAGCCTGTCGACGAACACGACGACGTCGTACTGTTCCTCGAACTCGGCGGCGACCTACTCGAGCAGTAGTAGTTCGACGACAGCGACGACCACCTCTTCGTCCACCACCTCCTCCTCGTCATCCTCATCATGCTCAGCCTCCGCAGCAGCAGCAGCAGCAGCCACCACCACCTCTCCCTCAACAACGCCGATCAATATCCGTCGCACGATCGCCCCGTACGTGCCTCGTATCGCTCACCCCACCGACACGAGTAACTTTGACCCGTGCGAGGACGAGGCGACCGACCACCGGCTCAACTTTGGCGACGATGACAGTGACTATGACAACCAGTTCCATGGGTTCTTCGAGTTCACGTTTAGGAGGTTCTTTGATGATGCCTATCACTTGGAGGATCTCGGGTTCGCCGCTGCTGCTGCTGCCGCTGCCGCCGCTGCTTCCTCACAACAGGGGAACTCGCAGGATTCTGCGGCTGCCACGGCGGTGACAGCGGGGTCGGGCGACAGGACCCAGCAGAAGCAACAACAGCAACAAAACAGAGACGCAAACAAATCGCAACAGAATCGGAGTAGCAACAATAACGCGAAATCATCATCATCGTCGTCGTCAACCTCCCGTGGCGGCGGGGGTGGTGGACCAGTGTACGTGTGAGAGTAACAACACAACACCACGTAGCATCAGCGTTTTTAAACCCGAGTTCTCTCTCTCTTCTCTGCATAATACCAAAAATTTAAAAAAAATTCTATAAATGTTGATGATTTGATGTTGATGATGACACGGCTATATGAATACTAAACTATATATAAAAATATATATTTAGTATAAAACTGTTTTTTTGATTTAAATAATAATAATAATAATAATAATAATAATAATTAAAAAAGGCGTTTTTAAATTTAAAAAAAAAATGATTTTTTTCTATTAAAAAAAATATCAGAGAGAAAAAAGAGGAGAATAAAACGTCTTTTTTGTTGTTGTTGTTTTTTTTTCGTGTCGTGTCGTGTGACGACTTCTTTTTATTATTTTAGATGTACGTTATTATGTCTATATATAATAATTTTAATTTTAAATATTAAATAAAAACGACGAACGAGTTTTTTTTAAAAAGAATTTTGTGTATTGTGTAGTATATATTTTTTGTATATATTTTTAATGATTTTTTTTTTCTTCACAAGTTTATGCAATAAGTACAATATATATACCCTCTGGTCCAGAAATCACGCTCTTTGTCGTTCCTCCAGATTCGCATATATTCCTGGACCAAAATAATTGTTTCTTTCTCTCTCTTTCTCTCTCTCTTCTTTGATATTGTTTAAAATTAATTTCCTATATTTTATAGTCCTCATCGACCAATTTTTTTTTTTCATAACCGATATCATGTGTATCGCGTGGTTCTTGTCGTATACTAAGTGACAAATGCGGGGGGCTCATTTTTGGGAACTTTGATGCATCATATGGTTTTGCCACCCTGACCTTCGCTTCATAAGACATGGGGGTTGACATTTTTTATAACATTGAATATTTTTGAAGCCGAGTTTTCAGTGAACTGAACTGTAATGGGACCGGGAAATAAATCAGCTTAATCGACTTGGCGCCACGGATGTTACCACTCCTGTGAAATATAAAATAATTTTCTTAAACAAGAACGCTGAGCGTTGGTAGTTAACGTGATTTTAAAACACCTCTGAATTAGCCACTTGACCTCTGACCTGCCAAAGATTGGTCCAAAAATCTCTTTGATTGTAAAAATTTAAGAAAAAAAAAGAAAAGTAGTTTCGCCAAGTTAGAAAATAGATGATGAAACTTTAAAAGGTCAGGAAGGTTGGCCATATTGTTTTATTAAGGTTTTAAAAATTACCTTTTAAAACTTCTCTAACAACGTAACATTTAAATAAAAGTCGTAGTATTAAAGGTAAAAATTACTCGATGAACGAAAATTTTGCGTAGCGAAATTCATGAATGAAAAATTATGTATCATTCCCAAATCATTCCTATTTGTATTTCATAAAAATTATAAAATTACTGAAATTTTATTTTAAATTTTTATAAATTTTATTTTATTATTTGTAGATGCTACAACGGCTCACCTTAGATCTACATTTTTTGTGTTGTTTTTAGTTTAACGTTCTCATTGTCAATATAGATTAAATAGAATTACATCATCAGATGGTATCGACATTGGAGCACCGGAAGTCATGTGGACTTCAAATTTCTGTTTAGGAAACTTAATTATATAGTACCAAATGAAGAAGAAAAAACAATGAGTACATTTTTAAACTCCGCCAGGGGCGCCACCAATATCAGACTCAGACGGCCATAACTTTTTTGCCCTTGGGCGAAATTTGAAAAATCCAACGGGGTATGGAAGACTGGACTCTGAAGTTTAACGGGCCCATAAAAGTGCTTTGAAAAACAGCTGACAATTTAAGTTTTGTTGTTTTTCTCAGCTATTAGTGCACGAAAAGTTCGGGAGTTTTTTAAAAAAAGTAGTGTACTAGGGGACCGCAACCGCAACATATGCATATTATAATAAAAATGGTATGTTTATATGCAAAAAATGCATATTCTCACTTCACCCTGTGAAACTTCCGAGACCATCATTCGAATCAGCAAAAAAAGCTGCATCCGATGGTGGTATTAGTAGCTAAATAGCGAATTTTTCAAAAACAATGCGTAGCAAAAAAACTTGGAAATTCTCAGATAGTGCAATCCTCTCTCTCTCTCTCTCTCTCTCTCATTTTAATTGTTACTACAATAATGTACTTGAAAATGCTGACGGAAAGTCTGCGAAAGCTTGACTAATACTTGAAATAAAAGTTCTTATTCCTAACTGCCAAAAAAAATTACTACATTTTATATATGTTGTCAAAATATTGCATAAATGTCATAAATATGACAATGTTAATGTTAATGTTAATGTTAATGTTCGTCTTTATTGTTTCACCATTAATACAGTACAGAATTCTTACTGATCTCCCAATGGCAACAACTATCTAGATAGATATTTAACTAAAAACTTAACTACGA
>VYYJ01005340.1:0-11307 GCA_021029165.1 Cyphoderus albinus
TCAATTATTGACTTTTAAATGAGCTGCGGGAAAATATTGAAAATTATGTGAGTCGATAGTAAAATGCCCTTTACTTAGTGGGTAGCCCTAGGTGGCCCGCCACCGCCAGTGTCCGGAAATTTTTTGCCGAAAACTAGCAAAGCACCTGGCGAGCTGAAATTTGGCACACTTGTAGGTCAGGTCACCGCGAGCAAAAGTGAATCAGGGATTGGCGATACGTCTTCAGTGGCGCCCCCTGTAGCGCGTACAAAATTGCGCGCCATTTACATTTTTACGGCTATGAAATTAAAATGACCAAATTTGGCGGGAGCATAGAGCGAAGGATGGCGAACTAAAGTGAAGCTGGAATTTCTCTGAAAACACATCTGGCGCCCCCTGTAGCGCGTACAAAATTGCGCGCCATTTACATTTTTACGGCTATGTAACAAAAATTACCAAATTTGGTGGGAAGATAGACCGAAGGATGGTGAAACAAAGTGAAGCTGGAATTTCTCTGAAAACGCATCTGGCGCCCCCTGTAGCGCCAACAAAATTGAGTGCCATTTACATTTTTACGGCTATGTAACCAAAAATTACCAAATTTGGTGGGAACATAGACCGAAGGATGGTAAAAAAGTGAAGCTGGAATTGCCCTGAAAACGCATCTGGCGCCCCCTACAGGCCGCTAAAAATTGTCGGATTTTGATCAAACTTGGTACAGTCATAGTATATGACGAGTTATCATTGCCTGTGAGATGACATTATATACAAATGTATGTGGCGCCCCCTACAGCCTGCCAAAAATATAATCTTGTCGAAATTTGATGAAAGTTAGCACAATCATGGAACCTGACGAGTTATCACTGCCTGTGGGATGACAATACATATAAATGTACGTGGCGCCCCCTACAGCCAGCCAAAAGTATAAACTAATCGGAATTTGATGAAAGTTAGCACAAGCATAGAACCTGACGAGTAATCACTGCCTGTCAGATGACATTATAAACTTGTCCGAATTTGATGACATTTAGACCAATCATAGGATATGACAAGTAATCACTGCTTGTGGAATGACATTGCATATACATTTGTGTGCGACTCCCTACGACCCGTTAAAAATACTAACTTCTCAGAATTTGATCAAACTTGGAACAATGATAGTCCACACTGAGCAATCACTCCCTGTGGGATTACGATGTATTTTGTGCCCCCTACAAGCCGCCAAATCTCAATACTGATTGAATTCTGCAGGTTTGAATACAGACTAATATGTTATATTAATTAATCTTCTTCAAATCCATCAAAGCTCTGCACATTAGCAATTTTGGGACAAATATGTTCCTCGAACCGTCAAGCATTGGTTGAGCTCAACTTTGAGACGTTTTCAAACTCTGAAACCAGCAAATGGAAGGAGAATAGGATTAAGTTGTTTCACAGAATGCAACGAGTGATGTTTGACCTCGTAAGTGACCCTCCATTTCATTAATTTTAGAGGCTCAAGATTGAATCATGGCTACTGATAGAATAATTCTTTTTTTGGAAAATGAGGAAGCTTGGAAAATGGAAGGAGGAGCTTTACGGCTTCAATAAGAAAATGAACTGTCGATGAAATACATTCCTGATCATGGTTGTTCTTTTCGTGGTTTGACAAATCATTGCCTAAAACGATACTCTATTACCGAACTTCATATTAGTCACCTTCAGCAGTGTATTGAGTCAGTAGTCAACTTTGGAATCACATATCACTCTAGATAAAGGTTCGACAACGACTCACATTCCGAATGTTCTCACGCGTGGCCAAAACTAATGAATCAGCCATAACATCTCACCTCTAAATTAAGGCGACTAAATATTTGATTGAGACTGATATCAAGTAGGTGAAGAATCTTATAAGCAAAACTAACCATTACCCCGTAAACGTAATTGTATCACTCTAGCTCAAAATACTCAAGCATGCAAAGGAAGTTTTGTTCTATTATACTTTGGTTTTCGAGTGAACACTTCCAATACAGTTGGGTCAGTTTCTATAACATTGAACAAACCTGCGCATCTAAAGAGCCACCAACCTGCGGCAAAACGAAACCAGATGATTAATTAAGGTTCCAAGGGCTTTCTCAGTCTATGCGGTGAGGTAATCTTCAAACTGAAACACTGGAATACCTGTAGTAATTTTGTAGTTTATCTGTGACGCACAAAAGGGAGCCGTAAAGCTCCTTTTCCCATTTTCCAAGCTTCCTCATTTTCCAAAAGAAGAATTATTCTATCAATCGCCATGGTTCAATTTTGAGCATCCAAAATTAATGAAATGGAGGGTCACTTACGAGGTCAAACATCACTCGTTGCATTCTGTGAAACAACTTAATCCGATTCTTTTTCCATTTGCTGGTTTCAGAGTTTGAAAACGTCTCAAAATTGAGCTCAACCAAAATTCAGCTTGACGGTTCGAGGAACATATTTGTCCCAAAATTGCTAATGTGCAGAGCTTTGATGGATTTGAAGAAAATTAATTAATATAACATATTAGTCTGTATTCAAACCTGCAGAATTCAATCAGTATTGAGATTTGGCGGCTTGTAGGGGCACAACATACATCGTAATCCCACAGGGAGTGATTGCTCAGTGTGGACTATCATTGTTCCAAGTTTGATCAAATTCAGAGAAGTTAGTATTTTAAGCGGGTCGTAGGGGGTCTCACACTGTATATGCAATGTCATTCCACAAGCAGTGATTACTTGTCATATCCTATGATTGGTCTAAATGTCATCAAATTCGGACAAGTTTATATTTTTGGCTGACTGTTGGGTGCGCCACATACATTTGTATATAATGTCATCTGACAGGCAATGATAACTCGTCATATACTATGACTGTACCAAGTTTCATCAATATCCGACAATTTTTAATTTTTGGCGGCCTGTAGGGGGCGCCAGATGCGTTTCCATAGAAATTCCAGCTTCACTTTTTTCACCAACCTTCGGTCTATGTTCCCACCAAATTTGGTAATTTTTGGTTACATAGCCGTAAAAATGTAAATGGCTTGCAATTTTGTACGCGCTACAGGGGGCGCCAGAGGCGTTTTCAGAGAAATTCCAGCTTCACTTTTTTTCACCATTCTTCGGTCTATGTTCCCACCAAATTTGGTAATTTTTGGTTACATAGCCGTAAAAATGTAAATGGCTTGCAAATTTGTACGCGCTACAGGGGGCGCCACTGAAGACGTATCGCCAATCCCTGATTCACTTTTGCTCGCGGTAACCTGAGCTACAAGTGTGCCAAATTTCAGCTCGCCAGGTGCTTTGCTAGTTTTCGGCGAAAAATTCCCGGACACTGGCGGCGGCGGGCCACATGTGGACACTCAATAGCCATCTGCCACTTTACTTTACACATACATTTTATCTCATTTAGAAGAAAAACGAATAGAGCAATAAGGTATAAAATTGCTAGGACTCACGATCAGTTCACTTCGGTCTGCCTATTTAATCCGCATTACTTACCTTCAAATTGTTAGACATAAATATATTATATAAATACAAACAAACATATAAACTATCTTTACTACTGGTGTATAAAAATCATTTACTCCAGAAATTACATACTAATTTTATGATAATCATAACCAAGTGTATTTTTATAAACTCATTTTTGATAATCATAAACTGTTTTTCTCTTATTTTACTAACTGATACCAATCAATGTGAGAGTGTCATTGCTTTGTAATTGCGTTCTGGAATTCCTAGATATAAATGGTTGGTAATTTCATCCATATACTTTTACTTAAACAAAGTCTAGTTACATAATTTGTCGTTTAACATTAACTTTGAATTAATCTCTGCAGAGCAATTGAAGTTTAGAAATCTTATCGTTGTACCAGAACAGTTTTTGTAATCATGATATGATTGCATCATAATGCTTCACAACATAATTTTACTGTCTAGAATCTAGACTCTAGATATAATTCCTTATTGAAGATAACAAGGTGTAAATATTTATATTTACTTGGACTTTTTAATATGTGTACAATACAACGTTTGTATTAATATGCATGTATGTGTAGAACTAAAATAAAGAACAGGTAGATACCGCCGATTCATTTAAGTGTTTGAATACTTGAACAGTATATAAACTCGTGGAGCTCAAAACTAGGTTAGATTGGATCACAATTTTCTGCAATAATTTGCTACACGAGGATTTGGTACTATTGGCCTTCCCATGAAATCATAGAGTTGGGTAGAAAAATATTCATTTTTCAATAGAGAAATTATTTACTCTGCAAAAGTACAGGTACCCGTTGTCAAATATATTTCTTTAGTACAGTTGATAGTGGTGGAGACGATGTTATACAACTTTCGCAATTAGCATATTAAATGCATAAAAAGTCCAGACAAGTAGGTGCAATATTCATGCTTGATAATTATGTTACTTGATTCTTTTCTTGGTTGCTGCTGGCTCTATAATCACTTCAAAGTTATGTTTAAGCCTGTGAAACTTGCTGGACTGACCACAGTTAAAATTATCTCATCCGTCTAGCCTGACCACGTCAATATTTCTCCTGAGGAAATTTAAAAAACAAGTTCTGCAATTCTCGTCATGATACTCCGAAATTTGAATGTTCAACATTTACTTTCATACTACGTAATTGCAGTATGCATCTCTTCGGTGAATGGAATAAACTTGGAGGACGAGCTCAACGTTACGCAAGAGCAAAAGCACGCGATTGACAAAGTGTGTCCATCCAGAAAATATTAGAACATTTTAAAATAAAATTTTAGAATATAAAGATTTCATTCTATATTTTTGTATTTTCAGCTTCGAAACCTGGTTTTGCCATATATTACCGAATCATACATGAAGCACGACCTGTATCTACTACGATGGCTGCGCGGTATTCGATATTAAAAATTTAATTTAAACAACTGCAAAAATTAATTTCTTTTCATTTTCACTTATTTCCTAGCTACGCAGTTTAATGTGAATGAAGCAAAACGGAAAATCATAGAGGTAATTAATATTATGAATTTATTTAATATCAGAATTGCTAGCCATATTTACTGATTACTGCAAAAATTAAAAACAAATTTTATTTTGAATCTTTCCGAAATCCTCAGGATATTCGATGGCGCAAGGACAAGCAAATTACGAAACTCATGAAGGAGGATTTCACAGATATTTTTGAAGAGTACCCTTACATTTATACGGTCGACAGACAGGGGCAACCAACTTACATCGCTTACGCTGGTGAATGGGATGTTCGATCAGCAATTCTTGCGTAGGTTATTTTCTATCAATTATAAATTATCAATTATAGATATTATATTAGAAGATTTGAATACCTCAACTGTTTTTAAAGTGGACAACATCCCCGCATTCTTCGCTATATGATTCAAGTGTGTGAAGCCGGCCAACAGAAAATCAGAGAGCTGCAATTGGAAGGAAAAAATGTAAGCATTAATTTTTAGACAAAAATATTCTCAATTTATTGCATAATTTAATGCTGAAATTTATTGCTTCTTGATCAGGTGACACGTATCAATTTGATACTGGACTTGAATGGGTTTTCACTCCAGCAACACGCTTGTGCTGCCTGTAAGTAAATCTACTCAATTGAATATTTTATTCATATATTGCTGAAATTTTACATAAAATAAGTAGAAATCACGAAACTAGCGTTTACGTATTTTAGGTCTCTATCGAATTCTAGAGTTCATTTTTATTTATGACGCACATTACACAGGCATGGCTGATAATGCGTTTTTCATAAATGGTCGGTAACGAAATTGTAGAAATAAAAACCTGAAAGATTGTTGTATTTAGACTTTAACGTTTTACTTGTAATTAACAAACAGCTCCTCCAACCGTAGCTGCGACTCTAGATCTGATTAGAAACGCTGCAAATCCTGAAACACGAAAGGCCCTCAAAGTGTTTGGACACAATCGTGATGTGTGGCTAAAAGCAATCCACTCCATCGTTTCGCCGGATAAATTACCCATTGAGTTTGGTGGTACAAAAGCCAGATTGGACTTTTATCCAGAATTATATTCCAAGTCATAAAATCTGTAAAAATGTATTTTATTCAATAAAATTTTAAACAACTCTAGAGATTTCATAGCAAGCAAAATAAAAAATTCTCGTAATACCTAAGTATGTCTGGACACAATAATTTTCTCATGCTTGCATATCCCATCATCATCATTTAATTTCGTTGTTGTCTTCTCGTAATTATGCATCATTCCATTCTATGCTTATCTTTCAACATTTTCTTCGTGACTGAGAAACATACGTACCCATTGACCCTAATTTGGAATCAACGCCAGACAAGTTTTTAGTATTTACTACGAAAAGCTGTTATAAGATGTGCTTCTAGTTGATTGCTTTACTAGCTGCGAACATGACTGTGAAATTATAGTCTAGTTATTCATTAGTTACATCCAATTTGCAAATTATATATATATATATAAAAGTACTCTGAAAAAATAATTTCATTCTCCACCATAATATGAAAGCCAATGTTCGTATCAATAAAATGATATCATACCATTGCTCCAGGTAATCAAGTTTGCAGCTAAATTTACATTGACGATTAGAAGCTAAAGCCGAATAGAGCGTAACACTTTTTTGTCTTGTGCTTGCTACGTTTTCATGATCATGCATGATCTTCAGTTCTCGACACTAATATAGAATTTTACGTATATATCATATTATGATGCATCACTGCATAATCAAGATTTTATTGCACTTGTTAAAGGTCTGGAAAAATACTTAAAAGCATCCACCTACTAAATTCAATTGTTTTTGCCACAATATCGCAAAACCTGTTTTGCAAAAACTGGTGATTTTGTTTGATCGCATAGAACGTAACCACGTTCGAGTCGCATTAGTGTGATTTAATAATGATTTTCTGTCTCAGACGATTTTTATCTCTAGTTGCAACTTGGGACGACCGCTAGGAGTGATTTGCACAACATGTCTGGTTGCTGTTCATTAGATTGTCAATTCTGAGCTTGACCATATAATTTTAGTTCGGGTTTTTATAAGTTGAGACAACTTTAATTGAAGTGGATTGTAGACAAACTTAATTTTATATTGACATCGCTAGACATGCATTAAGTATGAAATCATTCCGTTTTTTATTTGCAAATTTGTTGGTGATTAATATTGACCAATCTTGAATGACTCAGACTCTCAAGTTAAGTTATATTAATTGTTAATGCTGATTCACAACTACAAACCTTAGTATTTTCTGTTTCTCGTTGAATAATCACCTAAAAAGTTTACAAACTTTGCCGCAGCTCACTTGACAAAATGGCACAAAAACCTAAACCTTGTTTATTTTGCAGCAAAGAAAATAAGCAGCAAACATATTTACAGCCATTTGAGAGTTCACACTGGAGAGAAAGCATTTTGTTGTCATAACAGAGGAAAAGAGTCATCAACTCAATCACAGCAAAACCAACATTTGAAAATTCACATGTGCAAACCGTGCAAGAAATTGTTGACTACAAAACATCAAATGAGGATGCATGAGAGGATTCATTATGAAAACCGAAAATATCCCTGCAAACTCTGCCCCAAGATGTTCCAAACTAACGGTGGATTAGAGGACCATCTGAGAACGCACACAGAAGAGAGGCCATTTAATTGCAATTCATGTACAAAGAGGTTCAAGACTTTATCATACTTAAAGCTACATCAGAGGTGTCACACTGGAGAGAAGCCTTTTCAATGCCGAGTATGTCGCAAAATGTTTTCGCAGAAAAGTAGTCTTACTCTGCACTTCCGGTCTCACACTGACGAAAGGCCTTTCAATTGCAACGTTTGTAACAGTTTTTTTCGACGGAAGTGAAACTTACGCATACCAAAATGGTACACAGAAATGAAAAACCGGGTATCAACACTTATAATAAGATTAAATAACTTTGCCAAGTCAACTAATGAAGGGCGAAATGAGCGTTTCTTACAGCTTTGTTTTATTATAAAATTTAGAAACAGCTAATTACGTTTAAAAAAACCAAGCGAGAAGAGAAGGTAACAGATTCATATTAGTAATTAATATTTTACTATTTATTACTTATTCTTATTACTTACATATGTAAAAATACATAAAATGCATTCCTGACGTTTAATCTTTAAACGATAAGCGCTACAAAATCGAGATTTCCGCAAGCTTTAACTAATCAGAGTCTGAGCCTGAAGAGTCAGACTGAGTTAAAGACTCAATAAAATCATTTCGCGTGGCTGAAATTTAAGTTATATTCAAATTATAACCTTTGCAATGAGATGGGACCATGCTAAGTTTATCAAGCTTAATTATTAATTAGACTTACGAGTGTAACGAGGTAATTGGTAGGATAGCTTAATGCCACGAGCCTCCAAGTCTTTTTGAAGAGCCGCCTAAATATAATTTAATCAGTTTCATCGCATAATCAAAATTATTTTTAGTTTATTGCATTTTTATTTTCAACTTTTAAAATATCTGTAAATATGCTTCAATTCTCAAGTTAAAAGTTCTCACGTTGACAATCGGGCCATAGTTTCGAACTCCGAAATCAATACGTCCAAGAACCTTCATCTGTTTCAAAACTGCGCCAGATAGATCGGTAAAATCCACCACTCCGACAACATCCTCACTATTCTTATCAGCATCGATTTTTCTGTAAATCACGAGGTTCGTCAGATCTGGAGGAGTTAAGGTAGAAGTAAATAAATCAAAATGCGTTCAAAATTAGATTCACTATAAAGGCGTTTAAGCATTCAAAAACGGTTACTTTCTAAACAGGCCAATGATTTAGTGGTTCCTCGGTCTAGCATAGCAAGCCCTTTACTCCAATAGTAAGAAGGAGGCGATTCCTTCCTGATTTTACGCATAATTCTTTTAGGCAGTCCAGTGGTAATGTCATCCAAAGTCACATTACCGTCGGTATAAATGCACAATTCTTCAATTCCTGGCATCGCCTCGTAGATATCACTCATGTATTCTTTTGCACTGTCGTGGAAAATTTGCAACTTTTTCAGGTTTGGAAATATTCGAGCGACCTGTGGAAAGACTCCACCAGCCTCGATGAATCTGTATTCTTCGGGGAAAATGAGCTCCCGCAGACTCTCGGTGGGCTCCAAATGACTTGCCATGAAGTAATAAGCTCCAACTTCTACATATTGAATGTCAAGTTTTTTTAAGGCTGGTAGCTGTTCCTTATAGAAGAGAGCTGGAAGAAGGTCCTGACCTTTCTTAAAAGAATAAAAACAGCGAATCGACAAATTCTTGAGATGTGGCAGACAAGGCAACTCACGAAAATGATAACTTTGCCCGTTCTCGACTATCAAAGACGTCAACGTGTCACTCTGACTTTCCAAAAATTCCTTCAAGATATCTGCGTTTAGTGCGTAATCCTGGTATCGTGGATATAAGTCGACCTTGAAATGTTTCAGTTTGAAGCCGAGCTTACTGACGTATTCCAAGTGACTTTCTTCTACAGGGTCAATAATTAATGACGTGACTAAGCTTGCTTTTTCCTGGATTCCCGTTTCCACAATCCAACGTCGAATTCGATCCTCATTTCTTTTTTCGTCAAAAAAGTTAAATTCAAGGTGAAACTCTTTTACATTTGGAGACTGCTCGATAATGTTTCTAACGAAACTGAAAACTCCACTGTTACAGGGTTCATATATGTGCTCGAACACATGCAATGCAATCTGCGTTAGATTTGGAAATATCAGCTCATGGAGTATTGCAAGGCTCTTGTTTGACAACTGATGGGATGCCTCATGGAAATCAAAAATGATTTCCTTTACGAAAGGGCTAACAGCCTCCAGCAAGTGGCAGATTAATGCACATCCTTCCACCTCAATCCAGTAGTAATTTTCGTCCAACTCCAGATGAAATTTTGTTATCGGAAACTCTTCAAAGCCTCCTTGTTCATTTGTCGCTCTTATCAATTCAATGAAACTCTCCACATCCACACTGTACTGATTTCTCGACAATATCTCTTTCCGGTTGAAGTTGAGCGGTGCACATCTTTTTCTCAGTGGATTGGTTGCCGCATTCTTCCAGGTCGAATTCACTTCGCGACACTTGAGAAGGTCACGGAACGGGAGCCGTTGGAAAATTTCCTCCAGCATCTGTTCAATATTTGTTAATCAGACCAGTCACATCAATGAATTATAATTATTCAATAATTAAACGAAGTGAAATTAATTAATGCAAAATGTTCTCTGATATTCGATATTTTCTAATCCATACTTACCCACCTGGATACCCGCCACTACCCGTATACCCTAACGGGTCCCAAAAATTTAACATTACAGGGGTGGGTATAAACGCCAGGCACTAGATATAATGGGGTCTAAAATCCCCTCTATACCCTCACCGGATACCCGGCGGTGGGTAAGTATGTTCTAATCCACTTTATATGTAACAGATTCGACAATATTGAAAGAAATCATCTTTTATTAGTTTGTCTAGCTTTCGATTCGAACTACTAATTGAGTTTAAAAAAGTTAAGTTAAATTTTTAATTAATTTTAAAAAGTTTAATTTACCTCTCTTGGAAGTTTGGGCAAAGTTTCTGTTTTTGGCGATGTGTCAGAATCCATTTTCAAATGCTAATTAGTTGAAGCAGAAGCAGGGTTGCATTAATTAGAAAGAATTAATTTGACAAATCCAAGTGCAGGTATCACTTTCAAAAAAACTAACTGAATTTCTTGTGTATTCTAATGTGGCAATCTGGCAGTTAGGTTTAATCGTTTAATGGAACGGAACAAAAAATAAAATAAATCTTAAAACTAACATAAATGAAATTCAAAAAAATTATTTCAATGTTTCAGACAGACTTTTCAAAGAAAAATACAAACATGAATGAAACGATGTGTATGATATGATACACAGTGCATCTATGTCACCATGAATACGATCAAGAAATACATCTCCATCAGCTGTTGTTGTGTTGCTGACTGATCAAGACGAGCACAACAAAATAAGAAGAAAAAGTATGACCATGAAAACAGTAGAATTTGGAATTATGAAGTGAAAAACAAAAATGCCGAGAAAATGAGTAATAGAGTAATAATGTGCACATTGCAGCAGACAAGCTAATAGGATGGGAATGTGAAACCCAAAGACTCAAACTGATAACCAATTCCACCATGGTCCATGCTGTCAGCGCGTGAAGTACAGTTGTACAAGTTTTCGCTTTAATTTTTTACATGCAACCCTATTTTAATATGCGATGTTCTGTGGGGTGCGGGTAAAGTATCGGTGACAGAGACCCAAGACCCCCCTCTTTGTATTTTCTGTCACCGTTGCTTAACCCTGACTAATCGGTAGTCAGGGTTAAG
>VYYJ01005341.1:0-11305 GCA_021029165.1 Cyphoderus albinus
TAATAAACTCGTAAAAAACGTCTCCTGTTGCTTAACAGAGTAAGCTTAACAGAGTTAAGTAGCTCGTTTCTTCCTTCCTTTTTCCCCTCTTGTACCCTATTCTCTAATCAAATCCACTAAAAGTAGATAATTACATACTTAATTTAATTTCTCTCTGGAGAAAGTCAGACGCAGGAGAAAGTGCTCACTTTTTTAAATACCTACACAACACAAAGTTTCATCTTTCTCACTAACTCCAACTTTCTTTTTCCCTTTCAAGATTCAACTCCAGCTGCAAGTGGTTCAGGAAGAGCTGGCGCAACTGAACAGCCGGTTGGAAGCGCAAGGAATTTTAATCACGGACGATCCAGACTTCTCTCTTGGAACTTGTCACATTAGCGGTATTCCCGCTGGGATTCCTCTCGCTCCCTCTACCACATCACAGGGCAGCATGTTCGCTGCGTCGGTTTATCCTGGTGCTGCCTATCATAATCAAGGTGATCACCTTCCACCTCCACCGCCACCTCATCATCACCACCACCACCACCATCACCATCATCCTCAGCAACACTATCTTGTGCACAGCATCCAACCACCGATGCCACCGCAACAACAGCAGCCACAGCCACCTCATCTCCACCCCGCAGATCAACCCTCTTCATCAGCCTCTGATGAATCCGGTGGACCAGGCGTTTCCGGTGATCTTATTCCAGCCGCACAGGCAGAACTCCAGCAACGCCTGAAAACACTTAAGAATGAATTTGCACAGTTGATTGGAGAGCTAAGACGCAGATCTTCGATTGTCGAAGGGATCGCCATGTCCTTTGAGGTAAAGTGTCACGTGTTCATCTTATTTGGTAATAAAACCGCGTCATCAAACATGGAGATGTCTTTAGCATATTTATTAAATGTTGTTTAGGATTAAATGACGCCGTTTTTTTCAAAAACTTTTTTTACAAAAACGAAAGTGTATATTTCTCTTAACCTTTTTAGTTGAACAAAAGTCATTCAGAGTCATTCCAACGTTACTTTTTAGTCCGTTAGCTACAAATGTGAGATGGCTTTCATTACCAACTTTGAGTTTGAATTGTATTATATTTTTGTTATTGTGATCAAGATATGGAAAACCGGAACAAAACAACATTCTGGCATGTCTGGGCTTAAATGTTAGTAGTATATAGTAGTGTGGCCACATTTGAAAGTTTTTCAATGAAAAGAGAAAGCGTACCGAAGTGGAGTAGAGCAGTCCGACCAGAAATGAGAAAGTAAACGCAGAATCATTGTGAAGAGGAAATTGCCAAGTCTGGCTGCACGCTGCTTTTGCTTATTGTCCTGCTTCTCTTTTAGTTTGTTTGGAACGGAAAAAAATATTGTCAGTTTCCGGTTGGCAAAAGTTCAGCTTGACATTTTACATGTTTAATTTTAATTTTCTTCATTGTTGCATAACTAAATGAATGTTTTTCTTCTGCCTTTCTGCATATTATGTGGAAATGAAATAAAATGAGGTTGCCTTTCTTAGAAAAACTTTAGGTTACAAACATCTAATTTATTTTTGCTTTAGCCTTTTGTGATAATAAAATATGATACGATATACACATGAAAAGATTTAATAAGCCGCAGAGCTAAATTAAGGTAAACCAAGTGAACTCTGTGGAATCAAGCTTCTGAAGGCTTCAAGCGCATCTTCCACTTCCCTTTTATATTTCTTTTCCCACATTTCGTCGTACGGACTCAATTACCCGGATGTTTTATAACGTCCTCACCCAAAACTTGCAAAACAAAGTTGAAACTGAATTGAAGATCTCTTTGAATCACGAGTCTGGATTGATATTGATTTAGCTTATGAAAATATTAATAAATAAATGAATAGAATAAAAAGATAACAAGTTGGAAATTATGTAATAAAAGCACAATTCAACTGCCTTTAGAAATTGTTGATGCATCAGAGGCTCTGATTCAGAGCTCAATCTTGATTTTCTGAATGTAATTTCATTGAATCAGGGTCCAACGGATGAATAATTCTGATTCTGATTATAGTTATACACAATACTAATTACCCTATATAAAGATCAATTATGTTATATCACATCAACAGATACCGTGATATAACAGCATAAAGCGAACAAGTATATCCCTAAAATAAAACACAAAGACAAAGTATTTTTTTTGAAGTTGAAGCAAGGGCCAGACAATAAATATGTACAACCCATCAGTACCCTGTCTTCTGATGAGTAGGCACAAAACTTTTGTTTTAGGAAAGAAATAGTTTCTTTTCCTTGTTATTTACGCCCAAAAAACAATCTGTTCCGAATCGAAATTGATTCCCAATCCGAATCTTACAAAAACACTGAACGGTGGAGTGAAATCTATTTTCAGCGTTCTTATTCCATTTAAGTAGATACTACTAACCAAAACGTAATTTAATATTGTACTTCAACCGCCTACGCACTCTATTTTTCATTATCAAGTTCATTTCCGTTAAAAATAGTTTTACTTCAGTGTGGTTATTATCGTCAGTTTCCGGTCCAAAGGAGATTTGTTTTGTTATTTAGTTTTGAAGACAACGCAATATAATTGTCTAAAAGTGTTTGAAAACCAATGCTGGATAAGATACGATAAGCCAAACTATCTCATTAGGCAAAGTACATAGTAGTACATCATCTTTAAACAAGTTTTTTTCTAAGGTATTTGCTTTCACTTTGGGCATTGCGTACTCGTTCAAAGAGACAAGAGAGATTAATCCTGACTTGTAAAGCTCAAGTTACCCGGATTTTAGAGCCGGAAGCAAAAGACCTTTTTAGTTTTACATAAGCCTTCCCTGATCTGTACAAAATAAAGTCTGAGTAAATGAAAAAGGTATAAAATAACGATAATTTAACCAACTCAAAATTAAGCAGCCGTCTAAAATTCACCTAAACCTAAAAGGTCAACAGTTTAAGTTTCGCCTCCTTTTAAAAACAAGGGTTTGAGTTTGTCAAGGAAAGAGAAGAGACGCGTCTTCCTTCAGCAAATATTCTTGCGTGGGTCGTACATATTTCATGAGATTCTTGTGCAAATTCCTTCGTGTTCGGATGCATCCAAATTTTCCGAGGAAGCAGAAAAAGCGGATAAAAATAAAAATGTGTACATTGTTTATTAAAAAGTTTTGTTTCTGCTTTCTGCGTGCGACATGAAAAGTTTATTTCCCTTTAGGAAATTTTCTTCCAGAAATAGAACTGTGCATGCAAGTAATAAAAAATGCAAAACTCTCTTGTCTTGTGCCATACCTAATTTAAAATTTGTCACATGTTTTTGTTTCCTGTGTCATGTCTTGTCGTATCATGTAAGGTTTATGGCACATTGTGTTCTGTAATGTGACAATAGCTATGATTATGAACATGATCATCATGATCGTGACCACCGTGAAGTAATAAGAAAAATGATACGAAAGACAAGAATATCCACATGAAATATGAGACAAGGAAATGTACAGGGCAAATGACAGTGGTTATCATTCTTGCTCTCGCCATTCCAGTTGTATTTTTAACCGCCGGAGGCTTACGCAAAAGAAAGTGAGAGAGAAAAACAGATTTCGGATGTATTTGCATGGTTTTATATTTTTTCTCAACTTCAACTCCATGAACGTTACATTTTGTCTATTTCTGATGCGTCAACTTAAATCAAGTCTGCAAGAAACGCATGGGTATTTTTGTTTGCTTGTTTTATGTATTTGAGAAATAATAAAAGAGTAGACAAGTTCAAAGACAAGAAAGAATTTTCTTTCTATTTATGTTTGTCGGATGCGCAAGTTTAAAGAAACAAGATAAGTCAACATGTGATTTTTTGTGATGGCCTATTTTTAGCATGTTTGCACTTGTTTAGACATTTAGAGTTTTTAGTACTTTCACTTTCAATGGAACTGAACATTTTATTTTCAGTTTTATGCTCAACACTGGAACCAAATTGGAAAACAATTTTATACTTGCTTTCACAACTTTTTTTTTCTCGCGTGTCTCCTCCGTTTTAGTATGGAAGGAGAGAGAGAGTGAAACAACGCAGCTCTGCTTGTAATTCTTGGTTTGTGTTTCCAGTTTATTGTCAAAGACTTAAGACGAATGCCACATTCTTTCACTTTGTGAGGTTTCTTTGATAGGCGTCTACTTTTAGCATGAATGAGCCTTGAAGACGATAATTAAATTACAATCGTGTTTTATTTCAATTTCGCTGCGAGATCGCGCACATGTCAACCACAATTTGCTTCAAGAAACAAAACAAAGTGACTTGCTTAATTGTCATCTTGAAGATTTAACAGTTTGGGACATATTAATTTGATTAATTTGAGCGCATTAGTTTAAATTTGACAGGATTTCTGCATTGAGAATTAAATATGAAAGAAAAGGTATATTTTACAGTAGGAAGTAGCTCCGAAAATGAGTAAACTTTTACTGAATCCAAAAAGTAATCTTGGAAATGAATTTAAATACAAAGAAAGAATTATTATGTAAAAGTGAGATGAGCGGATTCTCAAATTTCGTCTTTTATTTTGAATTTTTCAGAACGAGGAGCACGAAGAAGAATACCGAAAACCTCGGAAGCGAGCGTTGTCCGTGGTCTCGATGACACGACGGAGCAGCATCTTCTCGGCGCGTTCGAACACGGCTCCAGACTCTCCAGTGTACTCATCCGAGGAAGATTTGCCCTCCAGTCCGTCCACTGCTGAAATGCGCCAACAAGCACAACAACACCAGCCAAGTGGAACAACCGCTTCTGCCGCCAGTGGAAGTGGAGCGGGAGGAGCGTCATCTTCCTCCTCCGGAACATCACCGCAGTATGCCACTTGCTCTTCCAACATCCGTCACACCTCGTCGCCCATGCGAACCACTGCAGTTTAAATTCCCACATTTTCACTTTGCTGAGGCTGAGCTTCAGTTCAACTTTTTTCTCTTTGCATGCTCCACTTTTTAAAGATTTATTTCACTTTGTCACATCATCATCACGGAGCACTTAACATTTGACAGTTAATCACGAAATACCATCCCACTCCATCGCACGGAATCCAGTGATGTGATCCTATGAAAATGGGCCAAGATGAAGAAAATCAGAAACTGGGAAAACAAAAGCAAAAGCAACAAAAAATGCTATACTAAGCAACATTTACAACTTTCTTTATTATTACGCCAAAATTTGGTGGAGAAGTTTTGCTCAAAATAAAAAATTATCATGCTTTTAGCGGAGAATCTCAGAAGAATTAAGAGATTAGATGAGAGAAAGAAAGAAAAGTGATCCTGAGTGTGGAAACTGTTTTCAAGGGAAGAAAGCAGAGTAAATCTCATTTCCTTGCTTTCTTCCAAAGGATTTATTTTCTCTTTCTGTTGCTTCCGTTCCAAGTTCCAAGTCAGTCAAGTGATTTCAGGACTATTTTTATTTGCTGCTGAAAACATGGTGAAAATCACCTAAAAGCAAAATGCTTTCCTAATGTGTGATAAGAGTGGAGTAATAATTTTTTTGTTTCTCTTTCTTTCCAAACTTGTAAAAATTAAGTGGCACAGAAAGCTAGATTGATGATGATAAAACCGAGTATTTTAGTGGGACCCACTTCAAGTTCCTTTTTGACCACAGGAGAAAACAGAATGAATCCATTTATTTACAAAAGAGAGTGAAGTGGAAATGAGTTTTACATTTTCCCTTTCCGAGGTAAAATCAGCATCGTCGGATGTGGATGGAATGTGATGAAACGGAACGGCGTGGGTGGTCTCTGATCCGGTAAGTGAAAGCGGTCAGTTCTTGGCATAACAAAAAAATGTGCTGCGCTCTGCAGATGTGACGTGGATCCTTTTTGCTTATTAAATACAAAAAACTCACAATGAGCACAAAGCAAGAAAGGGAAAGCGAAAGTGAGCAGAAATGCGACTTTTTCATTTCACAATGAATGAATTACACCTGACATAGCCCAAGTTACATTACCTAAGTAGCAGCATTTCCACTCTGATTCTGATGGGACACACTCTAGTGTCCATTAGGGAATTAAAAGACCCAGGAGAAGAAAAAATTTGTTGCCAAAACTAGATGCTGAAATAAAATATGACAAATATTCCATTTCAATTATACCGAAGTCAATTTTCATGAGCGACAAAATTAATATATGTTGTGTAAGTAATTAGCTACAAAATTCATCAAGGTACGGCCTGTGTTTATAAGTAGAAAAATGTCAACATCAAATCTCATTTTTGAATTGGAGATGGACATGACGTTTTAGAATTTACTCTTAAGTCAGTAAAATTACATAAACTGTTGGATAATCTGTTCTATAATTAATCACAGTTGTGTAACAAACTTACAAAAGCTATCGTTAAGTAAATATTTATGTAGAAAGTTTACACGGTCCGGTATATGTAAAAGGTCACTGAGGATGTTCAAGAATTATATAACCAGAGTGGACAGAATTCATTAGTTAATGAAGAACGAAAAAAGCGTAGTTCATGGAGTAGATCTGTTTTTTGATGTTGTGATTTTACCAGATAATACTCGATGAATTAACACAACGTTGATTCTTCAGGTAAATAAACTTCATTTTAATATGTAAATATCATCTCACAATATTTTGTTTGAATTAGGTCACATTTCAGGGGCAACAGAGTTTAGAATTTGCAAGTTATTGTTTATACAAAATAAACGTGTAAATATGTAATAATCTACCAATTATTGAAGTTTGCAGTGATAATAATTAAAATACATCAGAAGGTACGGAATTGTAGAATCTGAATTTAGGATCAATGTGAGTAAACCGAGTATACCGAGAAAATAAATCACTACTCTAATCAAATTCTTTACTGAATGTCTTTTTGAAAAGTAAAATTCCGAACGACGCTTATCTACCTGAGATGATAAAATATCGATAAGCTACACTAACATAACAGAATTGTGTATCCACGAATATTCTATAGATCTAATTTATGTATTATTGGGTGTGCTGTTAATTCACTTTAAATCAAACACACTTAATTAATTTAAGCCAAGGCTAAGTAAACTGGCGGAAACCTGTAACCAAATTAAAACCATAACTAACTTAGTTACCTTACTACTCCACCTACCTTCTCTATTCTATTAAATGGTGAATATCTTTACAATTTTAATTTGATGCTAATTAAAACTTGAATGCATTGTATTGCATATGCATTTAAATTTAACATGTTAAGTCTAGTTGAATTATTTTAATGTGTGTTTGTGTACATTGTCATCGTGAACCCTGAAGGCAATTTGCTTTACATTTGCCTAGTCATTCATGATCATGAACCCTGTGTGATTAACTAAATTTACGTAGCTAAATATAATAAAGAGAGAGAGAAAAAAAATTAAAAAGTTAACTCATCAAACTATTATGTACTTAATTACGTATTTATAAATCTATCTAATCTGAATCTGAACAACTTAAAACACTCAAGATTTTCCCCAGCTCAATGTGGACTATTACACACAAGAAAAAAATACTATTCTATTACAACGTCTTACAATTACATTAATATGTAATTATAATTACCTAATACCTTATTATGATTGTTACCGAATATGATTAATAATTTTCTCTCTAAATTACATTCTATTAAATTATATCCAGGCATACTAAATTAAACTATATTATTTATGTGAACCAAACACCAACAAAATTTCAATGTGCTGAGACAAAGAAACTAAATAAAACGTACCTTTTTCATCTATGTATGTATCTCTCAAAAAATCTGATTTCCTTTATTAGAAAGGTTTTGATTCATGAAATTTTAACTCTCAACCACACACACATTCATTGACGGTTACAAGTTGAAAAATGGATAGTTAATGATACATGAGTAGTTAGCAGTCATGATTCATATGAAACGACCAGTAGAGTTAATTAACAAAACCACGACAGGTTAAGTAACAAGGGAGTTGAGCTCGTCAAATGGAAAAGAAAAGCGCAAACTTTTCCCCTAATATACATACAATTAAAATATAGTTAATATTTTTAATTATTAGGTAGTTTATTTAATGATCTTTAATTAGCCACCAATCATAGTAGGAGAAGTTAGTAAAATAGAATTATCCATTCATTAACATATAAACCTATTCAAATTTTATTCAAGCCTATCGTTTGAAATAAGTTTCAATTAATTCAATTTTTTTATTCCACATCGACAAAGTTTAACTCATCCTCCTGTTCCACTGCCCAGCCTCCTGCTGCCCCACCCATTAAATCTACCTCCTGGTCTTCCATTGCCGCCCACTGCGGATTGACCTCAGCCTCAGCGTTGCCATCACCATTATTACCATTACAATTACCACTTTCCTCTGTCGCATCTTCCTTCTTCTTTCTCTTGGAATTCTTTTTGATTTTCTCCATCATTCTCTTCAACGCATGAATACCTTTCTTGATTTGGTTCTCATTTTCTGTTCCATTATGATTCGAGTTTCCACTATGGCTCCCGGCCACAGGCAAGGTCACATCCACCTCCACATTTTCTTTCTCCTGACCACCAACTTCTTCTTCGGCTTTATTTCCGTCGGACTCTTCCCAGTCTGGTAGTTCCCAAACAGGACTTTGATTTGCCAAAAGAGGCGCTTGTCCATCCACGTCTACATCATCGCCCATCACACTGCTGGAGACAAGATCATCGCTATCTGCAATTCCAATGGACGATTAAAAATTAAAAATTAAACTGAATCGACTTTGATAATTATCTATAAAGAGCTTTTTAATAAAAGAACTCACCGTAACCGTCCCTCATCCCACAAAAGTTGACCTTCTTGGAACTGCCAGTGCAGCTGGATCCTGCTTGATTGTCGTTGCCTTCACCAGTCGACATGCTAAAGACTTTTAAAAAATAACTATTTCTATGCAGAAAACAATTCTCGAGACAAAAATTGGAGCTGAGCTAAACAAAGAATTTACTCTTGTTGTGTCCACAACGGATCCATACTTACTGACGAAAAATGATCCGAGCGTTCTTTATTTTATGCGCCATTCGTCATTTCGTTACATTCCATAAATTTGTCTTTAGCCTTCCATTCCAGGTTGATCGTCATTCATAGGATTGATTGCGCAGAGTAATGAAAACTGAAGCATCTGTTCAACAAGCAAAAAATAAATTACAAAAACGTGATTACATGTTAAAAAGACGTTTATTTGATTTTTATTATTTGCTAAATAATTTCGGCAATGCAATTAACTAGCTCGGAGTTTAAATCTGGGAAAAAAACTGTGTAACTAAACAAACGCAAAAGACCAGGATCAGGCAAAAGTGATGGCAATGACGCTATTTACAACACGTAATAAAAAAGCGTTTAAACGGCATCTTGTGTCGTGCGTCATTTTAGAAGAACGTTTTTATTATCAAGAAACGGCGAACTGAGTCAGTTTGTGCTATATGAAAATTGAATAAAAACGGATGCGTCTTTCTTAACTAACGAATGGGTATTGAGATGAAGCGAAGGGGAAGAAATGATTGTTTCTTGGCGCACACCAGCAATAAAACAAAGCAGCTTTATTTGATCGTAAATTCTGTAAATAAATAACTATCCATAAAACTTAAAGATGAAAATAATGGTTCCTTTCTTGGTCGGTGAATATGACTGTGACATTGAACAAAATATCTAACTGCTGCAAATAGAATTTTGATATTTATCACGTGTTGTTCATGTTAACTAACGTTGACTGAGGCAAATTTATGGCGGCATTGTAATTGTTAAGTGTAATAAATAACTACTACTGAAATAATCACGAAGCTTGAAAGAGTTGACATTCTGAGTCGATTGGAGCGATGAAGTAGCAAACCAACACTGGCAGCACTCCATTGTTATTAAGATTATTACCAAATATAATTTTTTAACTAACAATTAGTCATTCAATAATATTAAATCCACCTTTAATAAAACTTCAAATAAACTTTAACATGTAAAGTGCTTTGCGCATTTAACATACAGTTCAAAATGCATTTGAATCATTTTCCATTGTATCTTGATTTTGAGTGAAACCCTTTTCATCTGAAGTCGTAACTGATAATTTATTTTTAGAAACGCCTGAAGCAGTCTTTCTCTCCACTCTATCGCCAGCCCTTTTTACCCATTCACCCCGCATGAATGAAACTCGTTTGTTGACCCAAAAAAAGTTGTCCGAGTAGTAATTTAGGTACTGGTTTAGATGCGTCGTGTTTCATGCACCTCAACACGTTTATCAGTATAAGAGGATTTAATACATTTCGAATCGCGTCGACGTTTCATGCTGTCGCCGTTTTCAAACTACACAACCCCCATTGCGAGCCTTATGGAAAAATATTATTTAACAGATCATAGATTCAATAATAATAAGTTTATTTATTGTCATAAACTTAGAGCCCCAAATGCATAGGTTATTCTTCTGAGGACAGAACTTCTGTCACAGAAGTACAGAAACAATTATTCTTACATACACATACATACATTAGAACAATTTCACAAAAAGGTATTTCAATTTTTGAAAGGCATTAAATATTGTTTATATATGAAAGATAATAATATCAGTTATATAAAACGAACGCATTACAAAAGTAACTCATACAATACAAGTATTAAGTCAGTATATTAATCAAATCCTATAAACATAATTAATTAATTATACGCTTGACAATTACGGCAATACATTCTAGATACATACTATCAGCGAGTTGTATACGAAATTCAGTTTGGTTGGTTAGGGTTAATTGGGCTGTCCATATAGAAGCTTCTCTTTGGGGAGGGTGAGAGAGTATGGTGGCTCCCATTTACCTCCATGTTAAAGGCGTGACTAAAGAGGGTGGCTGGGTCATGAAAATCACCGATTTTGGAGAAGCTTCTATATGGACTGCCCCTAGTAACGGTAACTCATTTCATTACAGCTTTCTTAAACGTATTAGCGTTGTTGCTTCCAATAATCAACACTTTGCTGAACAGGTAGCCGAGAGAGCAGTTGAAATAAAAGTGAAACTCAAGTTGCGAGTCTCAGTTCAGATTTAGAAGAAGTTGAAGAAGGTTCCAGTTAGTTCTGAAGTACAGCAGTCGCCATTGATTTGATTTGTGGTTTTTTTAAAGAAGATTTTTAATTGCTCGACTACTTAAACTTTTTTCCTTTTTGATTAAGTTGTTTAAAGAAGGAAACTAGTGAAAATGGGTTGTTACAATTGCGGACAAGAGGGTCACATGAGCCGGGAGTGCACTGAACCCCGGAAGGAGAGGGAGGATAAGCCAAGGAGCTGTTTCAACTGCGGTCAAGAAGGTCATCAAAGCCGGGACTGCACCGAGCCAAAGAAGGAGAGGGAGGAGCGTGCTCCAAGGCCCTGCTTCAATTGTGGCCAAGAAGGTC
>VYYJ01005342.1:0-11304 GCA_021029165.1 Cyphoderus albinus
ATAAGTCGTGTAAAAATCTATTCCGAGGAAATCTACATGAGTTTTATGAGAAACAACTCAATGCTTCGACTCAAACTTTACTAAACGCGACGCAACTTAAATTTATCATACTCCGAGAGTGAAGGTGCTCACTCGAGTGATTCGTTTAATTTTAATATCAATAAATTAAAGAGAAACCTTAAAATTAGTTTTGCAAATTGCAAATTAATTAAAATCCAAAATTATTAATAATATAATTATAGGCGTACTAAAAATAATTCATAATTTCAGTGGAGTTGAAAATGAACACATTGACAAAAAAGTACGTTAAGAGGGGAAAAAATCTCGATTAATTTTCTTAGAATCATTAAATCACAAAAGAGTACAATTCATTACTTAAAGCACTTTTCACGTACAGTGTTAAGTAGTACATAAAGTGAAAAATAGATTTCATTTGATTTTCATCTCTGGAAGTGCTGAGAAGTGGAACTAAATTAATTTTGTGTGGGTGGCTGAGAGTCGGGTGCTGAGGTATATGTTTGAGTGTTCTTAGAATTTATTGGTTTTTTCCAGACTTTTTCCCGCACCTTTTTTGTTCTCTAGTTGAACCAGGTTCAACGATACTTGTACCTAACTGCTTGTTGGAACCCTGAAGTTACTTGGAAGTTTTTTCTTCTAAAAAATTGCATCTAGTACTAAAAATATTTTTTTAAACTAAAAAAAATTGTGCAAAATTTTAATTACTGAAAAATGCGGACAAATCCCAGGTAAGGAAAACCAGTTTCAGATACTGTAAATTATTGCGGTTTTAACGCCGTTGGAACCAACCTGGGATTCGTTAGCGAATTCGAGAAATTAAAATTTTAATATGGGCAGTTGGAGAGTGTTCATGATCATCGTTATCAATAATGTAAATAACCGCTTTTTACCCTACCATGATCATGAACATTCTTGAGTATCTTATCATCTTAAAATTTCTCGAGTTTGCTAACAAATTCCAGGCTGATGCCAACATCCCAAGAAAAAAGTGAAGCATCAAAATACCGTTGTAAAAAACATACTTAGAAATACACTTACTGGTAAGGGACTTCTGGCTAGCAATCTTCGGTTTACACAATGCAATTCGTAAACCTTATTCGTCGGTTTGTCATAATCACCCTTTAATTCATTGTTCTCTTCCTTCAAATTTTGATGTTTCCTGTGGACTATCACTATCAGTTATGCATTTTATGATAACTAGAAATGCTTAGCACTTTTACTAATTTAATAAATGATTAAAATTGCTTACTCTGTAATGTAAAGCTTTTTTTCGTTTGCTGCAATTTAGCTGCTTGCCGAATCTTGAGACCTTCCGATAGTTTTTATTGTTTTGTTATCCGCTGCCACTTCGCAGTTTTTTGTTTTTCCTCCTTTAACTCGTCTTCTACTGCTTCGTAGTTGGCACTGTATGTACTAAAAAAATTCTTGGTCAGACGACAAAGAAATATTTTTGCAACGCAATTTTCAAAATAGCGTTTTCTCAATTGCGCGTCTAAAATACTTAATCAATTTGCGTACAATTTGACTCTTTTAACAATTTCCTGATAGCATAATTTTTTGCTTAAGGCTTAATTTACTAATTGTAAGTTATTACTAGCAAATCAGACAAAATAAAATATAATTTTTGACATTGCCTTAAGAAGTTGCGGAGTTGCAGAATTCAAAACGCAATGTGGCTAATACCTAATTGTGTTGGCTTAATAATCGCATTTGTATTTTGCATTTTAAGAGTGGCATTTACTGTACCAATTTATTAATGCAGTATTAATGAAAAATGTGTCCACACGTAGTTGCTGCGAGTTTCACTTCCTCTTGGCTTCCTTCAGGAAGGGCCTGCTCCTCCTCTGCAGTTGTGTCCAGTTTTTTGTTACAAATGGAGCAGATAAATCCCATTTTAAATAACTTTTTAAAATGAAAACTTAATCTCAAACGAACGAGATCCTTCGGTACTGAGTCCAACACACTACTGTGAAAAAATATCCAGGCACAAATCAGCTCAGAAGTAAAAACTAAAAATTTTCAATGAAGAGAGTTTCCTTTTATAAATAGGGCACAATTGCCACTCATACACAAAGCGACAAAATTGACACTAAAATATTTGCATGTGTATCCTTTTAACCGAAGTGTTTAAATAAGGTAGGCAACACAAGTAAACGTTGTTGCTACTTGTGTAATGCAAATTTCGATGTGAGAATCCTCAGTCATTAGAGAGACCGTTGGGAAATTTCCATGGTTTTTGCAATTTTCAGCTGTGAAAATCTTTGCATGCTCTTGTAATTTTCTGAGGGGTCGGGTGGACCCCAGTTTATTGCACGGCCTGCACCACTGTCTTTTCCGCCAGTGTGTTGGCTTAACAAATGATCAGGGCAGTCGTCAAAATTAAAAGGTTCGTTAGAAAATATTAAATTGAAATGATAAGAAGATTTAAGGATTTTGATTAACCGTTTAACCGTGTCAACTTAAAAATCAGTGAGTTTAATTAATTTAATTAAGTGATTTACGTAAAAAACAGAAGGTTAAGAAGTTAGAAAAGGGACAGAGGAGGAGGAGAATTCCTTCTTTTTTTAGTTTGAAATTAATAGTTGTCTGCGGTCAATTAAAATTTATAGTACAAATTCATTTACCCGTTTATAACAACAAGAGGAGGAAGAGGAGGAAAGCAGCATCAACATCAGAGGAAAATGAATGCGTCGAGTAGTAGTGCGACGGCGTCCTCCTCAACTTCATCATCGTCGAGAACAACGTCGAGGTCGAGAAAAGATGGTCCAGGTGTGGTAGCAGTTGCGTAACCTAGCCAACTCGTAAACCTCGTCAAGGCTTTCCACAAATGTATCTTGCTCGAGAACCATGAGGCAAAGCGGGAGAAGCGAGACGACGTCATCTCCCCGATAATGTGTCTCGTCATTCTACTCGCGATCGCCACTCATGTGGCGTGGGAAAAGGCGAACAGGAGAGAGGAACGAGAGAGAATTGGATTTTTTAAATGTCGTTTTATAAACTCCAGAACGCATTCTTCTGATTATTATGGGCCCTGTCCTAGACGAAAAGATCCTCGTGCTTCAGGCGATGCACACGTTACACAAAGTAGTGGAATCTACCTCATGAATGACGTGTTCCAGGAGACTCGGACTACGTGAGCAAGTTCCAGGACCAGACAAGAGGTGCGGGGTGGAAATGGAGCAGTGAACCGCCGTTGCTGGGGAGTTCTATGAGTGGTGGGAACGCCGGTGGGGGTGGGAGTTACTTTTCTATGGAGGTGGACGTTGATGGCAGTGCAGCAGGAGCAGAAGAGCAACAACGTCAGGTTCTACGACCGGGGCCGGCGCCGCAGGTACCTGAGGTTACACAACCCGTCGCACTCCCTGCGTACCAGATCACGAAACTGAGGGAAAGGGTAAGTGCGTTTGTTGTTTGAGATTCTGCGGACGACCACAACTTTTGTGATGATGATGATGATGATGGAGGAGGAGAGGAGAATTAAAATCGCTACCTCTGAAAACCTTATTTTTGACAAATGAAAATGTTTTTTTAATATTTAGTTTTAGATCTGGGACGTGGCGATGAAATGGATTCGACTTGATATGATAAGTAACGCTCACAACTTAACTTTTTAACTTTGGTTAACTTGGGTTAACTTTGTTTTTTTCATTAAACCTAGGAGAGAAACTATAACGACGATCCCGTTAAACGGTGAGATCGCTCGGATGAAGGCAGAAGAGACGCAGCTTCGAGAAGAGCTTGCGGTGCAGGAGGAGATTGCCAGACGACCAGCACAAACACTTCCACCGATACCAGTCCAGACGACGGAACAGCCTACACCCGTGACACCACAGCCACCTGAGCAAAAGCAACCTGACCACCAAGACCTTTCCTTCCCCAGCTTTCTGGTGGTGGTGCGCTCCCTAGTCCGTGGACACGAGTCAGTGGGACCTGGCGCTGTCCGAAAGCGGTCGGATTTCGCAACCGTCAACGTCGACACGGAATGGTGGTGGTGGTGACGATAACGATAATAACGCGGGGACGACGCCCATCAAAGGCATGATCTCCAGTGTCGAGGAGGGGCTTATCAAGATATAATGTGTCTTATCGACATATTATTATAGAGATTGTAGAGATAAGAATTTTTATTAGAGTTTTAAGTGGAAAGTGACAACAAACAAACAAACAAAAAAGGAAGGGGTCCGAAAGAACGTTATCCAGCTGTTGACGCGTATAGCCGTGTTGGACCGGTGCCAGTTGTTTCCTGTGACGTTCATCCTTTTCCAGACCATGACGGGAAGGGTTGCCGAGGTGAGCGACGAGATACGACTAGCGGCTTAAACCAGGTTCCTTGACCCACTCATGGGGTACACCTGGGCAGGTTTTGTGCTCACAGCGCCAGGGAACAGGCCGAAGGCGGGGAGGCGAACAAGGTTTTTCGGCTACGTAAGAAGACCATTTGCGGTGACACACATTTCCGACAAATATGGAGCCCAGCTTACACATCTCTCAATGGAAACGATAAAGTTGCCTTTTGTGCTAAATAGTCCACAGTTTTATGTTTTTAAAAATTTAACAAATTTGTCTTCTCTAACGGTGGCTGGGCTTCATATGGCCGTAAAATATCCCACCGATGATGCTGGCCGGATTGTTGTGCTCGATTGTGTCCCGACTTTCTTAAAAAATAATGTAACAGAATTTAAGGTTTTGAAAGTATTCGCAACACCTGAGGATTGCATTTCGATAGATACCGGTATTTCTTATGCACAGTGGTAGGGTTTTCGTATGTGATTTTTATTCAAAAATAGAGAGAAAAATTAACAGTTGCGTTGTGAGCATTTTTTGATTGCATCATGAGTCTCTATCATGTAGCTTACCTGTGCATAAATTTTGGGCAAATTGAACACAATGGAGCCGGGTAAATTGAGAAAATATTTAAAAAACGAGCATTTTTTACGGAAAAGTTTATTTTAATCTTATTTTGCGCGGACGGATTGCTTCGGGAACCACACCATACACAACTTTAAAGCCTTGCGGTCATAATGCCGTTGGCCCCATTTAAATCCACCCGCGCAAAGTGGAGAAATTAATTTTTGAAAATGATCACTTTGAAACTTAATTTCACTAGAGGTGACCATTTTTAGTCAAAACACTCAACTAATTCTGAGGTTTAAAATTACTACGCAATAGTCACAAAACTCACTGCTAGTGACTCGTAGACACCTATAAAGGATGCCACACCCATTTTCTCTTTAAGTCGGCGTGTTTTGACGACGCCCTCCCAAAATCACTAAATTATAAGCAAAATAATTTTCGGATCAAGTCTCTAGCGTGCAAATTCATTTTACCAGTGAGTCACCGGCGGTGACATGTTCCAGGGCAAGCGAACGAGTCACGATTTTGTTTTTGTTTGCAAGCACTCAGTGGATGTATGATGTATTTTGATTCCAATGGCGGTTCCAAAACCCAAAACCCGTTCTAGCTTATAAAACCGCTTCATCGCATGTCGCAAATAGATTTTACGATTTGTTTTACATTGTAAGTCAACGTTGAATCATAGGCACGGGCTTGGGGTAGGACCAGGAACAAATTCCTAAATGCAGATTTATAAAAAATTAATAATAGTATAATATGTGGTTTGTATCAGGTTGCCCCAAAGCCAGAAAATTAACAAATTCACCTTATGTTATAGTTAAAGGTGGCACCTTGCATTGAGGCGATGTCGAATCATCCCGCTTCGCTTGAAAAATTGAACCATCTCCATTTGAGATATATGGACAAGGACTCTCTATTCCGAAAGCTCAACTTCTTTCATCTTGTAAAATCATGTGCACGAATATATTTGCATGGCTTGTGTGACATTATAGATCATCATCATGCATTTATAAATATAATTGACAGCACAGAAATTTATACTGTAAAATTGTGTGGCAAGATGCACAATAATTAATGCCAAATAAAGTGCATTTCACCGACACACGTCAAATTGAATAATGATGCAACCCGGCAGATGATGGCAAGAGAAAAAAATGCACTTTACACACACACATCTGTCTTTTCAATGGGACTCTCAGTTTATTCTCTAATAAATGAAGTTGAATTGAATTCACAATATATAACGTAAACTTAGAAAAGCCTGACACCCTCTCCAACAAGGAGAGTGTATCAGCGCAAATAAACACTATCTAATCTACATCCTTTAATTTTACTGCACTCGCTTTTGGAATTCTAACTGCTCTCTTACTTCTTAACTCTCTAACTACTTCCCAATTCCCGATTAACTGAAAATGATTAGTGACTACCGAAAATCTTCTTTTTATATACTTATTCGACTAATTACGTGCTAAACTAAAAAGCACACACTCGAGCAGCGAAACCACTGCCTTCCTGTGCTCACTTACCAATTTTTCTCTTCATAAAATAATTCATTAAAAATGTCTTTATTAGACCACAAAAATCTAAGTTGTTCAAGACCCAAGTTTCCGTTATCTCTCCTCGCATCCAGTGACTTGGCTCTTGGCTAACTTGTTCATTTTTGCTTCTTAAACTACATTTTATTTTATCAATAATAAATGTTATTATGCATTTATTATTTTAGCAATAATAAATGGACGTGGTGAATATCACCACGTCACAATACATAGAAATACAATTTACTCTTATTAATGGCAATGTTTAAGAAATTAATGGGAAAATTACATTTGACAATTTAAAATTTAAGAAGCAACACTTAGGCTATGGTTGAATTTTTACATTCACCATAGACATCAATTTCATATAAAGTAATTTTACACATCTCACTTGCTCAAGACACTTGAAGTAATCCATATAGACGTTAATATACAAAACAAAAATTTCAATTTAGTGATCTTTCTTACAAATATACTATTTATTTAACTAGTATTATAAACATGTTTTAAGCAGGGTTAAGTAATTGACAAATTAATAATTTAATTTGGTTAATTCAATTAACAATTAAATTAATTGTTAATTTGTATTGAATAAGGCTATCGGGAGTCACCATCTTATGTGTAAGAGTCTGTGTGATATATGAAATGCTCCTCAGTCTCAATATGCCCAATGGAAGGAATAAAGAATGCCAGAGCAGGAGTTTAGAGTTAAGTAAAATGGCCTTGATTGAAGAGCTCAGAATCTTAGGTCTGCTCTGATGGAGCTCAGAAAGTCAGGTGTTTGAGGAGAAGGAATTTGGTAGAGAATGTCGAGAGAGAGAAAGGGGGCGGATAGATTCATGAGATCATACGACACATATATCATATAATCATGCATGAAGGGATCAAAGCAAATTTCAAAGTAGCAATTAATTGGTTAATTTAATTTAATTTACAGTTTACTACGACTTATTCACAATTCAAACTCACAATTTTCAAATCCGAAAAGCCAAACGCCGATTGCACATATTTGACACCATTTTTATAAATTTTGGACTTGGAAATGTACTCGGGTCGTGTAATGTTATGCTAGGTTTCATTCAAGTCTCTGACTACGAGCAGTTGTGAGTTGGTTCCGTTGTTTCTTGGTACATTTTGACACGTTCTCAACTCAAATACAGTTCGCTTTAATACTTAAAATATTTTCGCACAAATTACTACAACAATAAATGACTACAATGATAAAACAATCCCCTTCTTTCTTAATCACTTTCATTTGTCAATTAAAGTAATTGAATTAAATTATTAATTTAATTGTTAATTGGTCGATGCATACGTTAATTTAATGGTTAATTGAATTAAATAAATTCGGGCCACTTAATTGTTAAGTTTAGTTGAATTAACCCTTGCACAATAAATTAAACCTTAAACTTATGAAATGACATTTTAAAAATCGAGAAACATTAATTTCTAATAGTAATATAATGTACAAATTATTGATCCAACAAAAACACCAAAACACGAAAGAAAAAGTGGAGGTTTATTGATAGGAATCAATAAAACAATTTCAAATTTTGACTTTAAAATTATTAACAATTATGCAGCTACAGTGAATGTGCGAAATAGTGAAAGCAAAAATATATTGTTCTGCTAATTCCCACCGAGTAAAATTTCAAAGGTGACAAAGATTTCAATCATTTAATCGATAATCTAAATAAATATAAAGCAGATATTATAATGGGGGATATGAATGGAAGAATACAAACCCTCTCAACCTTCCCATATACCAGACGAAGCAAAGATCATCAGTGTAATGCTCGTGGCAAGGTTCTCCTAGATTCACTTCAAAATTATATAATTTGTAATGGACATGCAAATGGAGACGAAAAGGGTGACTTTACGTTTGTAAATAAAAATGGGTGCAGTGTTGTTGATTTATGCCTAGTGAAACAATCATTGGCAACGGAAATAACAAACTTCAAAGTAAAAACTAGCGAGCTTTCTACACACTACCCAATCAACCTAAATACGAACCTCGAAACCAATGAGCCAGAAACCAAATCTTACGTACGTGTTATGTGGAATGACAATAATAAGGTTGTAATAAAAAATCCCAATTTAGAAGTGTTTTACCATCTAACAGAGGATGTAACTGAAACTACAAGTTCCTCCGTGGTTTTTAATGCATGTAAAATGTCCGGAATGAACACTGAAACGAAGACACATCAACATAGGAATACTGAGTGGCATAATAAAAAGCTGCAAATTGCCAAAGCCGCATACAGGACAAGTGTAAAAAAGTTTAGGCAGTGCCGAAGAACCATAACAACGTTTCACAATGCCAAAACACAAATGCTTGAACTGAAGCAAAAATATCTTACCTTAGGCGATGAGAAAAGAAACTGATTTTTTGGCAAAATTCAGAAAAATGTCTCTGAACGTTGTGACTGTAAAACATAAGTCTGGAAATCCGTAAATATATACATAGGAAACTCTGATGCTTCGCCATATGGAAATATAAATATAAAACAATTTAAAAGCCATTTTGCAAAAGTATTTGAAGTGAATTATGAGTACAACAACGACGTTAATGATACCTATACAGAGGATCGTGACCTTGACAAAGAATTTGAACTACGTGAATTATTGTCCGCGCTTAAAAAGTAATCCAGAGGAAAAGCTCCAGGATCTGATGGAATACCAAATGAAGCCTGGAAGAATCCACCCCGATCTACATCAGAACGATTACTAAATATGTTAAATAACATTTACAACAACCCATGTGAAATGCCACCCAACTGGGGAGAAATAATCATTATTCCAATATATAAAAAGGGCGACCCAAATACACCAAGCAACTATAGGCCCATTTTACTTGTTAACACAATAACAAAATTGTTCACATCAATGCTTACAATACGGCTTGACAATGGTGTAAAAAAACAATAAAATTTCGGAATATCAAGCCGGTTATCGCTCGAATTCAGGATGTGTAAATCAAGCCCTTATACTTAACTGTCTGATTCAAAAACAACTGGCAAAAAGACAAAGTAATACTGCTGCTACGTCGACTTAAAGGCGGCATTTGAATCGGTGAACCATGGGCTACTGCTGCAGCAGCTGAAGAGAACGGGTGTCAGCACGAAATTTATGTTGTCAATACAAAAGTTATACAGTGTTGCATCGGCTCGAGTTAGAATCAAGGGAAAATGCTCAAATGAATTTAAAATATGTAGATCGGTACTGCAAGGTAAATCAGTAAGTGCAAATCTCTTCACACTTTTGTTAGGCACACTACTTTACTGACGTTCATGGAGGAATTTTTCCGTGACCAGGACAAGATTTTTAACAGGTCAAGTTTACGTTCCCAAGGATATCCGAATTCTATAGAAAAATCGGAGGTTGATCCAATCTATATGAAAGGTGTTTATACCATTGGGGATATGGGGTTTGCCCTGAAGCCAATTCAAAACGGGGACAAACTGGCGTCAATTCAGATGTGGCCGTTTGCCATAGCCATGTTGAACGAAGCGAATAATCTTATATTCTCTAAAGATTCGCCACTCACAGTAGCTGATAGAAAGCGGAAATGTTATATTGGAAAGACATTGCTACCAGCGAGAGATATTTACCATGGCTTCGTTTTTTCTTTAAAATCTTGCTGGCAATAAGAGAAACGATATTCTGGGATTCCAATTCAAGGCATTTTTATTTTCCAAGGTTTTGTACTTGTATTAAGAATTGTCCTAAGCTTTTGCATACAATAACGACTAGCAATGGTCACTATGTATGTGAATCGGAGAGTTATCATACGCGTACATACCTCGTTAGTGTAGAACGTTTTTTAACGCGAGCCAAACTCATGATAGAGCTTTTTAGTTTTAATAAGAATTTGCCTTTTTTGGGTTAGCTTGACCCTTTTGTAGTGTTAATAAGAAGGATAGCAATGAGTTTGTAAAGAATTTTAGGTACAAAGCTTTTTTGTTTGTTAATGCGCATATGAATAAGGGACAGCCACCAATAAGTTATTTATAGAATTAAGTACAAACTGGTTAGATTGTCTTGTCCCACTCATTCATGTATGTACGATAATATGATCTGAATGTAATCTATAAATTGCCGCCCCTTCTTCTACCCAGCTTCTACCTAAATTCCTTCTCTTTCTTCAGAAGCTATCTACATTCGGCCCAGACCACACGCTTCCTTCAGAAGTTCTCCAGATCTGGCCAAGTAAACATGCCTTCTTCAGAGGCTCTGAATAAAGTATATTTTATCCAAACCTAACTCTTGCCTTTCAGCTTCTCATTCTTTCATAACATGGGCAAACCGAGCCAAAGTGACATTTCACATACTACATCAAGCCTTATCCAATACATGGTGACTCCGATAAAATCGAAACAGACTCCGATAAAATCAAAACCGACTCCGATAAATCGAAGAAATATAGTCCGATAAAATAAAAAGTGCCTTTGATAAAATAGAATTTTTATGAATATTTCTGTGCCTCTCGACTTTGATAAAATCGCCTCTGCCGGAGAAAAAGTGTAACTCCTACTGCCACATGCTCTCCTCACATTTTTTCTGGCTAGCAACAGCGTCTTTCTGCCTTATCTCACAAGTGCGTAGAAGAATGAAATTTACCGAGAACATTTTTTTTCTCTCAGACACAAATAGGGCGTGAATTTTTTTGAAACTTTAATAGTTTGTGCCGCAACTTACAAATAACTAAAGAAATTATCAGACACTATTGAGAATTGTTGACTGAATACTGAATTTGTTTGTGATTGTGACATTTTTTATGTGAAAACCTGCAAATTGAATATTTTGTGGTGTGATAAAATAATCTGAGACTGAAGCCCGACAATGAAACTAACTTTGGTGCACTCCCTTTCATTTTAAACATTCAATGGTGCAAGTT
>VYYJ01005343.1:0-11302 GCA_021029165.1 Cyphoderus albinus
TAACTCATTTGTGTGCCAATTTTTGTTACTCTACGTTGTCCCTGCTACGAATAATAAACCCTTGAAATTTTTATGCAAAACTGTGTTACTTTCTTTAGCGCCACTCTTTACCATTAACTTGTAGTAATTAAAGTAGCTAAACTCTCTAGTTCTAAATGAAAAATAATATGTATATGTTAAAATATATGCAGCGACCGCCAGAGTGAAGCTTTAAAAAATATTCTTTAATCCAAAGTATATAGTAAATCGCTTATTACTAAGTCATCGGCTTTTTAATCTCTGTAACACCTTACTGACCGCATGGCTATATAAAAGTCAGTGAAAAATATGTAAATCTTAAAACATGTTCACATCAGAAACTAAATATTATAAAGTAGGTAACATTTAAATTCTGTATTTCTTTAATACTGTAATCCTAACGTAAGCTTAATTATTTTCACTAAATCTATATTAAAATTGTACTGGATTTTATTCATCTAATTCTAAAGTACTTTTGTGATTAGCATTTCATTAAATTCTAAATTGTACGTGCATCCCAAAATTTAGTTTGACTGTAATAAAAATACAAAATGCATATCAAAATTGTACATTTATTTTGCACGCCACTTTTGATCGATGTCACACTCACGAGGCTTTTTCTTTTTACTGATAGTGGCTACAGGTTTTGATTTTGGCTCTTCAATTTTTCTCCTTTTACCTTCTGACTGTTGAGGAATAGTACAAATGGCTTTGGCATTGTTTGCTTTGTTGTCCGCTGTAAATTGAAACAGAAAAAAATGAGTTAACAATAGTATAATTTTAAACAAAAATAAACAATTTTAATTTGCAATATCAAATTACCTTGTTTAAGTTTCTCCGCGAATTCCCCGCACAGGTCTCTTAAATCATAACTGCACCAGTCGTAATTTTCTCGCTTGAACTCCAGAAAGTATTTTTTCTCTAGGCGTGTCCTCAGTTTCAATTCCCTCCGATTGACCAATACGCAAAAAATTGCCACAAACGTGTGCAAAAATCTTAGACGGAAGTAGCCTGCGTATAGCTCTTCATCAAAAACACCGAGTTCGTTGATGAATATTTCCACCTGGTTCACTTCATTTGAATGTCGAGACTTGTCCGAAATCAGTTCAACCAACGATCTAACCTTATCACCGGCATATTTTTTATCCGTGTTAAACAGCCCAGTTGGTACTTCCGGCTTCCAATTGAATTCTATTCCAAAATTCTTTTTGTAATGTACTCCATAAGCGTCGTTGAGCGTTTTCCAAAACATATCATTGTTTTTACTCGAACCTCTCAAATCGTGCGCAAAATTAAGTAGTTTTGCTGGCGAAAACAAAAAAGGATGATGCAATACTTCGTTGAAATCAAAATTATTGTCGTCAATAGACCGCCTTATCCATTGGTTAAAATAGAATCCAGCGATTCGGTAACTGTCTGGTATATGTTGAATTTTAGTTACACATAATCTGACTTCTGAACAAGCTGCGGTTACATTTTCAATTGGTTTTGGGTTAGCAGGAATTTCAACCGCTACTGGAATGTTAGGTGTCGTGTCATTTTCAAGTAGGGATAAATTTTCAACCGGTTTGGCGACATGGTTTTGCTGTTGTATCTTGTTTGAAATTTGTTGGTCGTGTTTAACGTTGGAATCTGATTTATCCTCAATATAAATTAAAATCAATTAAATTTACTCAGGGAACTGTTTAATGATATGCAAACTGGAGAGTAATAAAATTATACATATATTTATTGGCTGTCTCAAGCTTTTGCATTCCTCTGGTGACATTTGTAACATCTTATTACAGGAGCGACTAGGTTTAAATCTAAATTGTCCACCATGAATCATGTCAAGTACATCTGCTTTTGCTACCTTGGTCTCCGAAGATAAACCGAAGTGTTTTACGGATCCAATATTTTCCTCCGCTTCATCAGTGTTGATATTTCCGGAAGGTTTTAAGTGTACTTGATTGGAATTATTAGAGAAAAGATCTAAAATAAAAAATATTATTGATAACCTTTTATCAAAACTTTATGCAAAAATTACGTATTTATCTTCAAACAAATGGATCTAACTATTTTCATTCACGGTGTGATCAAACGCTTGACTTTCATTTTTTCATGAGAAGTGTGATTTTCCTGAGCCTTGCCTACAACACCATTTATTATATTGGACAGGAGTGGCAGGACGCATTGTATTTCTGAAACCGGTCGCTTGTCCTCAATGAGGCGATTCAAAACCCCAACGGTTTGAGTTGACACATTCCAAACTTGCCTTTGCTTTTCCTGTTCCAATAAGAATTTTTGGTGCTCTTTGTCTTTCACGGGAAAGCTTTCCGTTACACCGATATCATCCTGAGTTGGTATTTGCTGCTGTTGTTTGAAGCATAAATCTAAACTTTTGTGCACGTTTTCATCACTCAGATTATTGCCTTTGATCAGGTTACTGGCGACAATGCTCTTATAGGCAAAGGATGGTCCCGTGACACCCCTGGCAATTTGATTGTTCATGATGCTTGTAAGCAAAACATTGTTGTATGAATCGAGGTCCATACGTTTGAATTGGAGTTGTTGGTTCAGATGGGATTTGTATACAAATCAGTGTCATATTTAACTTCTGTGCTTGTCTCCTCCATCTCGACAAGTACTGCTTTTTAATCAAATTGAGAACCAAATTATCGCCCGGTTCATCCAAATGAATTGGAGAAACTTGATTTCGTTGACAGTTGGCTTTTCACTTCAAGCAGATGCCAATCAAATAGGTTTTTTAATTGTCTAAAACACAAAATCGATTGCAGAAATAATCAAAAGCACTATAATCACATGAAAATCTCGATTATTTCTTATGTTCCGAATTAATACGCACACAGAACCAAACAAGTTACAAACAAAACAAAACGAAAAAAAAGAAGAAATTTTTGTATGAAGTTTATATTATTATTTTCGCAAATAATCAACAAGGAGACAATACATTTTCCAAACTTACTTTAAATGATAATTTGAAGTTCGTAATTAAAAAAGTTTTTAAAAAACTAATATTTTTTGTTTAATCAATCAGTATTAACTACTAAAATATTATTTTATAATTTAGACCGGGATTTTACTGGTATTCTCCGCATATCAAATCTAAAGCTGGACTACTTTGAGCTCACTTTTTATTCCAAAATATTAAATGCGAATTTTCATTTGTGAAGTGGGAATCTGCATCATCGTCATATGTTGGCTAGTTCATTTTTATTCCATTCATACATACATATGTACATACATTGAATAAAAAACGTTTTTTCCACTGCAATTTTTGTCAACTAAAATCAACACTGCAGTATAGAAAGAGTGAGTGATGAGAGTCACCTTATCAATTATTGTTTCAAGTCACTCACTTGTTGCATTTATATTTGGTGAAAATTCATGGTGTGTGATGATGATCCATGGAAATGTTTTGTTGTGTGGACGTCTTTGGCTTAAGCTGCACAATATATGCATGTGGTGCTTTGGTCAAGCTACACTTAAATTATAACACCGACCGAGATGAGCATGCACAAAAAATTTCTTTTATCTAGCACTGAAGTGCACGCATTTATCTATGATCTATCTAATGTTATTTGGCAAAATTACGTTTTTTGGCTTTTCATTTTAAGTCGGAGTTCGATCCAATGAGTCATGACATGGGAATGATATCATCAACTTATAAAACCTACTTCATGAAACACATTGGAAAAGCGCATAATAACATTAAGGGAACAGTTCATCTATGAACCTAACTCTAGTACAGTGATAGTGATAAAAAAATTAGCATTATTTCCAATCCTGAGTTTTGACAAACATTATTATTTTGAATGACAAAATGAAAACTTAAAAATTCGTTGCTTTGTGGATACTTTCTCACTTAATTCCAATGAAATATTTTGCTTTCATAATATTTATGTATGTATATAACATTGTCAACCCTATTAATTATATAAGTACATATTTATATAACAGTATTATATTATTTCAGTAGTAGTGTGTATACAAGAATAAAGGTGTTTGTTATGGATTTTATCACGTTTCACTTATGATAACCCATGATTTAGTTTGCTGTAGTCATCATGATCATGTAGATTCAGAATTGTTCAGTGGAATGTATCTGCGATTTTCTTTATTCTCAAGTTTAAAGCATACTTCGTGACTATTTCCAGATCCCAGGCCGAGGCTATCTAGGCCAGGCAAAGAAAATGATGATTAACGATTAAATAAAATTAAACTGCGCCTGTTAGTTGGAAAGAGACGTGTTACAAGCACACAAACATACTTTATTTTAGTAAATGGTAAAACTAAATTATAGGAACCAGTCTCAGTCCCACACTCCCACATCCGATATATCTATATATCCATTTTTCAGCTTTTCAAAAGCTGCTTTTGCTCCACTTTATTGTCATTGAGGAAAATTTCACTCGAAATGTACATTAATAATTTGGAGTGGGATTATTTTTTTATGCAAATATGGTGTATTCTCCCATACGTATGAAAAACAAGCTCTGTTTGCTTTCTCCGATGTATGAATATAGTGGACACGAATTCGCTTTTTCATAGTAAATAAATAAATAAACATCACTATTAAAGCCGTAAAACAAAACTGTTGACTTATTTATTAGACAGAGCACCAGTGGAAATTTCTAAATTACAAAGTTGCTATCATTTTGTATTCAAATACACGTACATTTTGTTTTGTTCAAATCGATTAACACATGTTTACCTGCTGTTTCCTATTCCGGTTTAATTTTTATGTAGCCCAAAGAAGAGTATCAATTTTTCAAGTGGGAAAGCTAAATAAAACTGACTTTTATCAAACCTAAGCAAATAGAGTGACTACAGTGGATATAGTGGCTTCAGTCACCTGCAATATGGTATTTACGCCTCCCTAAATTAATATTTTTACAGAGATAAAGAACACTTTCATAAAAGTCCAGATAATAATAATAGTGGTCTTATTGAGTTCCTGCTAATTGTTGAGTTGAAGAAATTGGCATAATTGAGGCAGACAGATTTCCATTCAGGCTGAATGATTCAGCAACTGAAGAATGCCTTGTCCTAAGACAATGGAGATGCGTTTATATTCATGCTAAGCAGCCGAAGGGATGTCCAGTAAAACATAATATCATTTGATAATTTTAATATCGCTGAGACTGAGAGTAGGTACATCACTGAAATGACTGGAAATGGGAAACAGATTACTTACCTTATATTAGCCACATTTTCCCCTCCTGTGCAATGCAATCGTGACACTAAATCAAATCGTGTGAACAGAGCGTGAGTAAAGCATGAGTGAAATAGAAGTGATAGATAGTTAAAAAGAAGATGGGTAAGAAGATTGGTCTTGCAGTGTGTGTTCCATTCTTTATACTGTGTTTAATTAAATGTATATTTCGATAACGGCTTTGAAGAAGCAACAAAGTTGTCTTTGTTCTACTATGACCCTTTAAAGACAACTGAACTAGATTAGATTTAGAGATTTTAATCATCATGGTTTAAAGAAATTTGTTTTGATTACGCAAAAGAATGTTCATGGTGTTTGCAATGGAATGATGTTATAAAATATATTCTTGTTGTAAGGACAGATTATGAATGTACCTTGTAAGGCTAAATAATATATAAATTGGCTTTCTTGCTTTGAATACACGTCGAGCTTTGTTTCATTGCTTAGACAACTCTGAAAAACGGAAAAGAAAATGCGGAAGTTTTTGAGTTATTTATGTAAACACACACGGATCAAGCATAAATGTTCTGCTAACTAAATACAATAATTTTCATGGTAAAAGGTTTCATTGCAGTTAAATAAAGTATGTTCCATTTGCAGTAACTTCACCTGTTTGTTGGAAAGATACGTTACAAGCATACAGGCATATTTCATTTTGGTGAATGGTTAAACTAAGCTAAAGTGACCAAGCTTTGTATTTACTAATCAGATATCCATTTCCAGCTCTTGTTCAACTTAATATTCATTGAAGAAATACGAAATGTATTTGATTTGGTTTGATGATGGTAACGGTAATTTATTTGTACGGCAATTTTGAAACGTGTTTGCATATGTATATGCAAAAGTTGTGTATTCTCGCATTACACGAATACAAAACCAGCTCCGTTTGGTTTTTGCTGAAAGTATGGATATAAAATAACATAGTTGTTGACACAAATCCGCTTTTTCGCAGCAAATAGATAATATCATTAATAAAGCGTTCCGGAAACCCGGTGACTTATTTATTAGACATGTAGCAGCACCCATGGAAATTTCTGAATTACAAAGGTGTTATCATTTTATATTCAAGTACACGTACATTTTGTTTTGTTCAAAATCGATTGACGTACGTGTATCTGCTCTTTCCCATCCCAGTTTCATTTCTGGAAGCCGGAAAACAGGAACTACTACAATACAGGAAGTCCAATCAGGTATTTTGGATTTCAATGTAAACTAAAATAACAGCGTATGATGATGCTCAAGATATCTATCGCATTATTACCCCTTCAAATTTAAAACATATTTCAAATTGTGCAGTCTCGACTTAAATATATGCTTTTTAAAAACCTTGCATTCTATTGATTAGATGTAGTAATTTCACTACCGTTCTCTTACAAATATGAGCCTATGTAGCGTATGAGCCTAGCGGTGGTTATTAAAAAGAATAGTATCTAAGTTAGACACCAAGATTATTATAAACAGAGAATGAAATTAATATATCGTAACTTCACAAATGGAAGGTGTCTCGACTCGAAAGTACGTGTCACCTCCTCGACGTCTCTGGTATGCCGCGAACAATTTCACTGATTCATGAAATAGAGCCTTGCATAGGTATCTTCCACATAAATTGTAAAAAGTCACGGTAAGCGGCAAGGCAACCCAACAACGGTTTGATTTGCAGCTAGAATACATAAAAGTTAATTCAATGGCAATTTTGCACCGTTTCCTTCATTTTTTTTACACCTCACTGCAATATATTTATTTAATTTCAATGTACGAGATTAAATACTTTACATAATGTTTGTAATTCAGAACGGATTAGCTTATTCCCAACCATAATTAACAATAAGCATAAATTAGCTTAATTGTCGAATTGGGGTGTTGTCCTATTGTCACTGTTAATGAGGAAAGAAAAAGAATGTTTTACCTGCATAATGTGACCGGAATCCGGCCGTCGGCTGCGGCTTAAATTGTTGTTGTGAATATCGACGTCATCGAAATTGCAGTAGCTACTATTTCTGTTGGGACGCGTGTCACGAAGCCTCTGAGGTGAGGCGGTGTGCATAAGGTTTGGTTTGGAGCAGAAATTGGAGAGGTCATCAGCAATGTAATTTGCCTCAGTATGTTTAAGTTAACCTGTACTCTGAACGGAACATATTTTAATAATGCGAATGATATATCTGAAAATGTTGATAATAAGGTAATTTAATTAATGTTACTTATTTCACTGATAACTAAGCTTGAACTTAACTGTTTTCGTTAGAACATGATAACAAAAACATTGTTTATACGTTTATTTGAGCGCAGAAATAACAACACAAAAGAGCTCCTCCATTTCTTCAAGTTTGTCTCGAAGATTCCAAAAGAATTGGAATGGTGATGTGTTGGTTTGTGTCGCGCCTTATGCTGACATAATAATTTCACAAATTTCTTAAAAATCGTTTACCTTGTCACCTCCTAAGAAAATGTTTTAGTGGTACCACTCACAGAAAAGTTGGGTCTGGTATGCTGGTTTTGTTCTTAGGAATTAGAATGTTCTATAATATGAAAGATTGTTGCGCCCACCCATTTACAATAGTATGAGTGATATTAATTGATTGTTTAATCTACTACTTTTCTGTTGGATATCATGAGTCAACCATTTCAAATGTAATAAAAAAGTTCTTTTATCTTTTCATATTAAATATTCTACAAATGACAACAAATGGAAATTTGAGACAGTTTGCTGTAAGTAGTTTTTAGCTTGTAAAAATTAAAAACATTAGAAATCTTTCAGCAAAAAAATGATTCTCGAACATCTCAGGTTTAGTCATATTTCGAAGTCTGTGTAGTCTTCATAGATGATTAGTTATGAGATTGGCTTGCATTTATTAGAAACTTACCAATATTCATTCCGGATGGAATAAGTTTGAATTTCAAGTATATTTTGTCTACTGCAACTTCTACTAGTAGCCAGGTGTTTAATATATTTTAAAAGTCTTTCCTCAAAGCGCGATATTTTATACAAAATTCATTTCTGTTGGCACATTACTGATCGAAATATAAAACCTGTTATGGTTAAGAATTAGCTTTGGTTAAGTCATTCTGCATTGTGTTGCTCACTTACTGCAAGTGTTGGAATTAGAATACTAAATAATAAGCTGTAATTCGCTGTACACATTTAAATATTACATAGAGAACATAAACATATTAATAATAAATTATTTACAGTTTGTGCTGTGGGGTGAGATCTATTTTGATGTGATTTAAATTTGATATGAAATCAAATAAATAATACAAATAGGAAAATCAAATCTTTAAGTGTGTACTTCTAATGTAAATATTCTTTTAATAAACATATTTTTATACATGATATCAACACATGAAATAAAAACAATATTATATTTGTGAAGTAAATTATGTAATTTAGTTTAATCAATAGAGTGTAATTTTAGACGAACCACATAGTTAGTCATAGTTTTTACAGCGAGCCGTCATGTTAACTATTTAAATTAAAATATTTACAAATGAGAATGGTAGAATTCATAATACCTCTATAGACAATTCAACGAAATTTCAACTTTCATTTTTTATTAAATTGCTACATTTTTCTTTCCAGTAAGTTCTAACTGAGGAAATTCTTCAATGAAAATAGGTTTCTAAAAATTCGCACCTCGTTGCAACATTTATCTATTTGCTTATGCACATGTCTATGTATATACATACCTGATAAATCGATGAAAATGATGCTCAGTTTTAAAGTTTGTATTAGGCATTTGGTTGTTTGAAAACTTTTTGGTCAAAGTTCAAATTTGTTGAAATAATAGTATTCCAAGATTTTTGTTGGCATTGTAGAATGAAACCGAGTGGGTTAATGGAAAATTTAAAATGCAAAAGCGTGGTATGTTTTTAATCACAATAAATGTTTATAGTGGTCCACAGAGAAATGCCAACAAGTCATGGAAATTGTTGTAAAAATTATTTTGGTTTGGGATTGAACAAACTTGAATTGAAAAAACTTTATTTGAAAGCTGAAACGATAAAAAATATGTTTATCATTCGTTCACAACTAACGATTGGGTTTTATGTTTTTTGATGTTTTAATGAATACTTTATTATTTCGGAAAACTAAGGAATAAACCAGGAATCGAAATTCTCCACTGTTCTTTGGAGATTCAAAATATTTTTCAAGGTTATGCCATCGTATGATGTTTTCAATTCATGGTTTTCGGGTAACTCAAAATAATAAAATGAGTTGTTTTTGAATGGGAATTATTTCCAATATTTAGTTGTATTAGCTCTTCCTGCTATATGCCTTTCAACATGGGCTCTACATTATTATAGGCTGCGTCCTTTCAATAATCTTTAAATTCTATTCTGTGTATTCGTTCCTTAGCTAAACACAACGATAATAATGAAAACGTTGTTATGCTTTCTATGTCTTCTCTTCTAATATTAAAGTAGATTTACGTAAACGCCGTAATTTTGCATTTTTGTTTTTCTATTTTGCAACTTAAGTCATCGCATAACGTTTTCCATTAGTAGTTTTCAATTAACTCAACATTATTTCGAAATGTTCACCAAATAACAATTTGAGGCGGAGGCGGAAGATAATAAACGATAAATGAAAATAACAATTTCAATTTCCATCAATCTCGAAAAGTAGAAACTATTGCAAATTTTATATCATTTCAAGAGTAAATATCACATATCAAGTCTAGCAAACGGGTTGATAAGCAGATCAAATTAAATTCACAATAAACATTCCTTAATTTATTTTTAATAATATGCAAATCAGAATATACAACAAGGAATAACGCGTTATTAGTCAGAGGAGCAAAAACTTTACTTATGCTTGTATGTAGTTGTAATTTTATCTTTCGAGAATGTTGGTAATCTTGATAAACGTTCGATATATTTTTTTAGTTTCCGGACATTTTCTCGATAATGTAGTCTTGTTAGGTGATACGTACTCAAAAGTAATGGTAATTGTCTTACGTAAGTTTGAATTAACCAGTGTTCCATAACTTCAAATTGATCGTGTAATACGAAAGTGGGTTTTCATTTCTAATGTTCGAGTTATTACAAAAGTTGGCAAAACAGATTAAAATGAATGATCTAACAATTTATGTGAAGACTGGCTGAATTGAACATCTTTAATTTAATCGTTGTTTTTTCTCATTATTTTAAACGTTTTTTATCCATACGTGTATTAATATTATGAATCACGTCACGTATTAAAAAAACGAAGGAAGCTTCACGAAACATATTAAACTCAAACCGTCACAATTCATTTATCCAACGGCCCACCAAGCAAAATAACACAAGCACCTTTCTGAACTCTCGAAAAAGAAATTCAAAATGGCAACCGAATTGCTGCTTCAAGCTATAGAACTCAATAATATTTTCTGGAGAAATGGTCCATTTTGTCGATTTGTATATCACTGGAATGCTCAAGAGAAAAGGCTTTCCTTCGAACAAAACTCTTGGCGCATTATTTGGTTCAAGGTATGGTCACTCACCCCTTTGGTAATCTTGACGTGTACTGTTTTTTTCCTTGTCACAATTGGCTTGCGATGCCCTCAAAACGACAAGCTCGAAAATTGGATAATTCAGCTGGAATTGTGTCCTCTAGCTCCTTACTGCATAACTACCTGCACAAAAATTTTTTTTCTGATCCCCAATACTGCTTGGAATACTTCAATCTTTTAATTTCTGTAAGCCAAGGACAACGGACTGCCAAGAAATCGAAAACGACTACATTCAAGGAAATGATTCGGAGACTTCTCACTGGTAACAAAATACGAAGCATAATTTGGGTAAGAATTATGGATTTTTAAATAAAACTTTATCTTTTATTCATTTAGAAATGAAAAAGCTACTAAATAGGAAGGAAGGGCCCACTGCAGATATCATAGGAATCATTGCAAATATGATAGCGATATCAGTTTTTATATTTCCGCTTTTTATTGGCATAACTGCAGACTTCGCCCACGCGAACTCAACATACCCATATTTTCATTTTAACGCTATCAGGCTGTAATTAAGTACACCGATGGAAAATCTAATAACAAAAGCTCAAGTTTTTTTTCTACGAAATCGCCCCACGTC
>VYYJ01005344.1:0-11298 GCA_021029165.1 Cyphoderus albinus
ATAAACGGTAATTTGCCCCGACACTCTTCAAACAAAAACAAAGGCTTAATACATAACTATGTAAGGCGAGGCAAGACTATGACCTAAATTTAGCTATTGTTCACTTTGGTAAATAAAATAACCGAAATTGGAGACACAATGCTTTCTCCATCTAAATATAAAAAACTTTCCCGGCTTTCCCTACTGCCAGTCAATCAAAAATCAGGTCTTTTGCATTACTAGGTTTTTTATATATTTTTCGCAACATCCGTACACAGTACTAAAAGCAAATAATGCTAAAAAATTTGCTCGCTATTTTCATTCCTCCTCTGATCTTCTTTGAGAGCAAAAGGCGAGGATTTTTATTTAAAATGGAGGAAAATTACTCTGTAAACGTAAGGGTTGAAGTATTTACTCCAGACTGCAGAACCTGCTCTGGCTGGAACTGGCAAGGAACTTTCTCCTCTGGCTACATGAAAACAAAGGGAATGCCAATCTCATTAACTTCCTTATTCCAAGTGATAACCACGGACAGATTCCAAAACATTTCAATTGAGCAAGTCGAATTGCGATTTGATATTAATGTGAGTGAGTGGATTGAGATCAACAGATTTCTTCAGAATCGTGTTCGGTGTACGGATTTGGATGTGTGCTTTTCTCTCAATACTAACACCAGTGGCGAACGAACCTTGTGGAAAGTGGAGAGTATCCGCTTTGAGAGGGGCATTAATGCCACTGTGTCCATTTTAAATTGAAAGATGATTAAAAAAGTTACCCTGCTGCTGATATTTGCATCAATTTTCATTCTCATTGTCGTCCTTTACTCCATCAAATACATTTATTGGAGGTATCGCCAAAACCAAAGAGGCTATCACTTTAACCGGGACACTTTAACCTCTACTCTTGGTGAACTCCAAATCGATTTTGTTGACGGCTTTCCTGAGACAACTCAAAGTAGGTGAAATTCGGGGTTAATAGAAAATTAACGATAATTTTAGTATAAAAAGTAAATATTTCATATTTTTGGGGTAAGCTGAAACTTCTAGCTCGTCGTCTTCACCAGACTCTACAACTGTTTTGTACCTCAGAGATTAATTGTTTTCGTCAGAGATTATTCATGGATGCTGAGAAGTCCAAAATGACAAGCAATGACACATCAAAATTAGCTCTGCCTCCAACAGCGAGTTTAGACTTTGAAGATGAACGAGCGAAATCACCGAATCCTCTTTGTACCCAATGCACTCATCAGAATGTGAATTTTGTAAATATAATTCCTTCACTGCCTGTCCCTGGGCACATTTCCCCGAGAGGACGTAACGCTTGGAGAGTGCAACGAAGACATTCCAGTTTTCAACCTTGTCAGTTGCCACAGGCCAGTGCGAGCGGTGAAAAGATTTTTTCACACATTTGGGAACACAACTTGGCTACAAGTCCGAGCAACTCGTTGTCCGTTCCGACGATATCAGTGACACCGCCAGCAAGCCCGCCGTTTTATGGAAATCGTGCAGTGAATGAACTTCATGAACAACTTCATATTAATCAAAATAAGTCAAAGAAATCAGTGAGGCGAGAAATTTCGCGACGGCGAATTTTTGGAATGGGAAAAGTGGAAGCTGTGTTGACGGAATTGGGTCATTTGGCTGAATCTGCTTTGGGAAGATTTCGGGCTGCAGCTCTGAGAATTCTGGTACTTAATTAAGATTATTCGATTGGAAAATTATGTTGATACAATGAAAAATACACATTTTAAAGTTACTTGAGAGTTAAAAAAAGATAATATTTTCCTTATGTGATTGATATATAGAACGGAATTCAAAATCATATTCGCAGACGAAGTGACCATTCCACTGCTGGTGACAACGATGGAGGTTTAATTAGTAACAGTGGCAGTTTGGATGCTGTAGGAAATGTTCATGGACTCCGTTAAAGATGTTATCTGGAATATTATTAATTAATAAATTTTTGCTGACAAGTCTAGCCAAAACGTTTTTAAATATTTATTTATGTCTTATGCACTTATCTAATCTCACTCTCTGCACACTTAGTCATACAAAGAAATTGGGTGTAAACCAAAAATCACTGGTAAAGGTCATGACCATTTAAATATTATTATGTCTTAATGTGCAACTATTCAAAGTGTAGTAGTCCCCTTAAACACTTGTCAAAATATTGGCTGAGTCATGAAAATCCTTCCTGGCCTTCAATGAATATTGGGGAAATATTAATAGTTCCACTGCAGCGAAAAAACTGGACATTATCTGGACAAAAACCGAAGAAATAAAATGTCGGATCGTGAAGGTTTTAAGAAAGCTGCAATTTTCCATTTTATTCAAGAATAAAGTACAAATACGTAAAAGCTTTTTAAATTGAGTCTGACAACTTTATTATATCCCACCTATTTTGTTTTAAAAAAAATGCAAGTTAGTACAACAGGAGAGAAAGAACAAACGCCCACATAACTTTCTGCTCATAAATTCGTTGTCGTTACGTTTCAAAAATTAATGACAACAAACCAATGTTAATCAGCGTAGGCGTAGTAAATTCAATCAATTATTTTAATAAACTTATTTACGTATTTTGCACTATTTTACTTAAGTTAATGAACCCACATTGCAATTAAAGGGTTCATTAACAATTTAAAAAATGAAAAGCAAAGTAGAATGAACAATGATGTTACAGATGGAGAGAAAGTCATTTGTGAATAAAATTGAATGTCATCATGCAGCAGTGGCAGTGTAAAAACTTTATTTACTGTACCTACGTACGTAGGATGTGTACCACTTTTTAGTTTAGAAGAAAAGCGGAAACTAATTTCCGGAAGCCTTACAATTTTGCTTCGTTTTACTCAAATTTCCTCAAATTTTAATAGTCAGGGCAGAACACAGAATAGGTAACATTACTTGAATTACATTATGAGGTAAGCATCATAATTTAATTTAGTTCATTGTTTACTCGGTTCAGTAATTAACAGTTTCCTGGTCGTAAAAAGAAAATGTTTACGTGTTTGTGATAAATTTATTTACTACAAAAGAATCATTTTCTGTCGAGATACTATGGTACGTATTACCAACTGGAAAACCTATTTTTATTAAATTACACAAATCAAATTCTTGGTTCCATTAAAAATAAATTTTCTTGTATCTATTCCGGGCTTGTGTCAGTCAGTGATATTTCGGGGGAAAATTTAGATGGTGGGCCAACTTTCACATTTAATTCAATTTATGTGGGTCTTTTATAATCATGTTGCTCTTGATAAAGAGACCACCGGTGAAAGCTGCTTTGAATAATTCAGTCTCTTTTGAGTGTCATTGTCAGAAACATTGAAACAAATTTTAAGCATTCCATTTTACACTGGAAAAGGAATGAATCAGTATTTTTATTTCTACATTTGTGTCTTACTTTCAATTCAGCTTGGATTTGAGCCGGTTGAGAGTTATCCACCATCAAATAAACCAGAGAGGGAGTGGGTACATGCATCCGCAACAGGTTATCATTGTAAGCAAAAGTCTCTGCGTAACAAACCGAATCTCGTTGCGAAGTTGTTGGTTTATCACCACGGTCATCATGCGACATTTGATGAGGAGGGATACAGCCACTACATTGACACCATTATTGATCTTGCAGAGCCTACAACGTTGCGAATTAAATGCTCCGCCGGTTATCCGGTCCAATTAATTGTTGCGGACTCGAGGGGGAAAATACTGGTATTAAAATAAAAATATAATGATTCATTCATAAATCGGCAGATTTAATCCAATTTTTCTACCAGGCACCACCCACTGGATCTTGGCTGGAGAAAGAAAACACAGCTTTTGACGGCTCAAAAAACTACACTAAATTCCGAGATTTCAGTTTACCCCGGCCAATCTCTAAATTCCGTGTCAAGTGCTTTGCGACTGAATGTAACCGAACAACTTTAGTTTCCGGTTTGGCCATTCTCTACACTTCGTTTCTTCTCATTGTGCATCCCATTGACTTTCCGCAAGTCACATTCATAGAAAATGGAAAAGGTTAGCTAAACCATCACATAAATTTGTTTTAAACATTTAAATCATCATTATGTAGTATTTTAATTATATAAAATATTTTTAAAGTGGGTTGGCCTGGGGTCGTTTGGATTGTGGGAACTTTTCTTGCATGCGGCTTCGTCTGTTCTTTTGGTTGCTCCGTGTTGTGTAAGGACTTCTCCAGATGGGGCAGAGAATCTCCAGTAAATTTTGACAGGGATTTGTTTATTGCGGAGCGACCGACTAGACCGGAAAGACGGAGATCTTTAACTGTGCGTTTTGATCCAGCTTTGTTTAGCAGTCCGGGAAGTATTGAAGTTGGATATTCCGATGATCAACTGAGAGTGGGCTATGTAGATGTGAATGAGAGTGGACGAGAAAACATTTAAATGAAGAAATAGTTTGTAAAGAACAAATCAATGTGGTTTTTGACGGCGTGACTAATAATAATATATGTACCTTAGAAACTAACACGGTGTTGTCAATATATTGTTTAGTAGTTTGCCACAGCACGAAATAGAAATTCTAGAATGGAGTTAACAAATTCATATTATATGTATTTATATGACTTTAGATACTTATTCTAACTTCAATCATACGAAAAATAAAACTCTCGAACTAACTCGAAACATTTTTGGTTTGTGGTGGGATAAGTAATTTAGCTTCCCATAATACGTCTACTGCAGACATGGCTAAGTTTGTCTTTCATCTCCTTCAATTTATTATTTCGCAAGATTGTGTTTAGCTTTTACTTTGAAATCAGCATAACCTTCAGAGCATTTAATATTCAATTCGAATCGGCTAGATAGATGAACATCGCCGATTTTTTGAGGAATAAAGGTAACAATGACAAGGAGTCAATTGATGTGTCCTTTGTCCCAACATATTAAACTAGGAGAGACACCAGAGGGGAAATTTTTCTCCAATTCGCGCTTATTACATATGTACATAAAGATTGGCGAATTTATCAGATGTGTTATGATACAATATGATCACATATATAACGACATAACTACTATACCGAATTTATATTAACTACCAAGTTTCACCCATTAGTAACTCCAAAGAGGGGTGTACACTACAACCCCACTTTATTGTAGGTTTTGTAAAACTAGAATTTTTAATATCGTGAGATAAATGAAAATCATTGCATTTCTTCATTTCTTTGCAACTTATTTATTGCCAACTGTCATTTTTGTGAGATGATTGTATTTTTGAATTTGAATTATTGAAGTGACAACGCTAAACGCATTTGTAGTGAGTCGTTAAAAAACCCTATGCGCTGATGGTCACTTAAAAGCGGTTTAAATATTTTAACTTCCATTAGCAGTTCCATTACATTAGAGTCAATTGCCATTAGCTTTATTTTTTTAAATACGAGAGCAAGATAAAATTCAGGACAAACTATGGCTCTGCTTATCACAAAATTTTGGGCAGACCAACGGAAGCATGATTTAAATTCTTTAAAGCAAATTACATACATATTTAGAGCTGAACAAAATGTTCGGGATTTTTATTACTCTACAACTCCAAATAGTTTCGTTTGAATCGGCAACTCACGTTGATTCCCTGCAAGTTGGCCAAATTTTTCTTTACAATTTTATTTTTCTCTTCATGCATAAATGCCATGCAATCCAAAAAGCTTCGGGTATGAAAAATGCAGAACAGAAAAAGTCAATGGAAACTTTCCATCGGAAAGCTTTCCAATGTTCCAGTGGCTCCATTCATTTAGTAGACAAAATCAAGTAATCTGAATTATTTCATCGCCTTGTTTGGATTTTACAATTTTCTTTTAAATTCGTCCCGTCAAATATTTTGTGTTACATAATCTTTAGTCACGTAACAACAACACATTATTAATACTTAATTTCGTTCAATTTTCTCAAATGAATGTTACTTTTAATTTTGATTCCAAAACCGAAGGTAGGATCCAACAATCCTATGCAATTTAAAATTGTTAACGATGTACCTTTTTAAGGTTAGTTTGTACCTTTATTACTGAGAACTAGAATTTGTGGGTAATCTGTAGATACAATTGCAGATATAAATCATGTAAATCATTGCAGATTGCATTTATTTCATTCCTCTATTGTCCCCCGTGCGTGTCTGAGGCCTGACCTGAGTGATTCATACTGATATGATGGTATCCTTTGAATTATTGAAATGACAACTGAAGTGGCCATTAAAGACCCGGACCCGAGTAACTGTCACTTAAAACGCTTAAATATTTCAACGAATGTTATCAATCAAGCCTCTTCATTTTTCTATGCAAAAAACGCGAGCAGAACAAAAATCATGGGACTTTGTCACGAGTAGAACATTTGCACTTGCAAAATGTGAATGAACGGACACTTTTTGCAATTTCTGCAGTTGTGCGAAAGTGGTTAAAATGGAATTTGTTGGGGAATGTCGATACTTTCTCCTGGTTTTGTTGCTTCCTTCAATAATAAATAGTTTCTCTAGTCGTGACACATCATCGCCTCCGCTACCGCTTACTGAAGCCATTTCTGGTTTACTCGACACCTACTTTCCACAACATAAAATTTTCGTAGTTTACGCGAATTTTGAGATTTCTAATAAAAATGGTAGTAGCGCCGCAACAAGTTTCAAATGGCAGGTTTACATGAACGACATTTTAGCGTCACCGCGAATAATTGCAGAGTCTCCTGGAATTCGACTCAATCAAATTGACGGCAATGAAAACGAATTGGTTGAAATGCCAAGACCAACAACGGGAACAACGGAGAGGCTTCAAGTGATCATTTTACTGCTACCTTTTGGAATTCCATCAATGGAACATTCGCAAATTCTCTTTGAGCGCTTTCACCATCCGCTTTTGGGGCCACCCACGATGAAGCACCGTGACACCTATTTCATTGTCACTGACAAACCCAACGTAACGCCCCTTTATAATTACACTTTCGTGCAAAGACTTAAGTACAAATTGTTTCTGCCACTGAATGAAAACGGTTTCGTGGAGGACTTTCGTTTATACTGTGTATATTGTCCAGTAAAGGAAACAATACTTTCCCCAGTTATGACTCACCCATTGGCCACATTACTTCCAGACTTTCAGACAAATTTCTACGGCAAAGTTCTCAACGCCACTGCCACAGATAAAATGTACGGTGACCTGGAATTTGCCAGGGACCCCAAAACCGGTGAGTGGTACGCAAAGCGAGGAATCTTTGCCACGATTCTGCACCATCTCGGCACTGGACTCAATTTCACCGGTGCGGTTTTCCCCAGCAGTGGAGGAGGCAGTACCGGCACGCCTTTTCCAAACGGCAGTTGGGTGGGCAGTGTTGGAGATGTCTATAACGGTGAAGCAGATTTTTGCATGTTGTGCTCCATTTCCTTAAGCAGACACACCGTCGTGGACATCAACTCGCCAGTGACCTATGAAGCGGTGCGCTTCGCGGTTGGTCCCACAGACAAAATTTACTCTCCTGCAGCGATCTTCTGGCCTTTCGACATAGGTCTCTGGTCAGCCATGATCTCTTCGACTCTCATCACAACTTTCTTCGCTTTTTTCTTCTTTCGGCTGCACTTCCGCCTGAGTCACCACGAGATCACTAAAGATTCCCAGTGGAGCTCATCCAGGGCACTCATGTATTTCGTGAGGACGTACATCGAGCAATGTGACGACGTACCCCCAGCGATTCCTCAGCCTACCAGGATAATCATTGGTTACTGGTTGCTCTTCGCTATGATAGGAACTTGTCTTTACAGAGCGAAAATGGTCACTCTGATGACTTTCCCAATTTATGCGGACGCCCCAGAAAATTTCGACCAGCTCGTAAAAAGTGATTATAAAATTGAGTTCCATTGGTTTCCAAACATTGCCTACAACTCGTTCAAAATGTCCACGAATCCCGTCTATCAGGCCACTTTCCAGAGGATTGTAAAGGAACCCGATCCCGTGAAATGTTTGCAGCACACGTTGAGTGAGAAATCGGTGTGCATCATGTTCGACAGTGTCCACGAAGACACAATTAATCGAAACATGAGCGACAGATTTGGACAGAGTCCCATTACAAACAGTCCAGGTTACGCTTTTCTCTTTTCTCCGGGAATCGTCCTGGAAAAAATGGTGGACTTTACGGATAACTTTCATTGGATACTCACAAATTCGCTGCAGATGGGCTTAAACGAATGGTGGCAGAGATATGATTTCTTTTTGCTGGTGAAAGCAAAAAATCAGTGGGTGAGCGGACTGCCGAAAGACGGAAGTGCTAAGGAAGAGTGGTCTAAAGTATTTCATTACGAGGAGGACAGTGACGATGTGCTTCAACTAAGACATTTGAAAGGAGCTTACTCTGTGCTTTTCGTAGGTCTTTTCTGTGCGACTATTTCATTTCTTTGGGAAAAGTGTGGAGGTGTTCTGAAATGGCATTTGCTTAAATGTGGATATTATTTAGCTACATGTCATTGTAAATGATGATTGAAATTAATTGTAACCTGAAAACTTTTTATGGTTGCAATACCCAAAAAGTTTCTCACCTTGCCCCAATTAACACAAAAAAAAATATTGTGATGAGTGATTGATGGATGATGCTTCCAAGGTTGCTAAATTATTTAAACTCCCTAAATTCTCTAATTTTGTTTATAGAATTCTTGCTCAATAAAAAAAGAGTTAGTATACCAATACCAGATAGTATACCAGATACCAATATAAAATATTTTCACTCGTTGTTATTGTTGTTTGCTCATAAGTGGTTTCTGAAAAGGTTGAAATTCATTCATGGTTCATTGAAACAAACGTTTAGGCATGAGGCATGAATATACTAACGATAATCAACACAATTATTGATTTAACGATCCAACATTTAAATTCTACAGCTAATGCAACACTCACATGTAAACATGAATCGTTTCATTATGACTCATGCTGAGAGAAACCACGATGAAAACCATTTGTTGGAGAATTTATCGTGTCCAACAGAGGAGACGACTTGATAAGGCTAAAATTGGTTTCTTTGCTTATTTAGTTAATGCTGAGACTAAACCATTTTAAACTGGAAATAATATACTCACCGGTAAATTTGCATACAGCTGGACAATTTTGTAAGTATTTGATCAAATGAACCATCCATTTCTTAGCTGGATATTAATTAAAATGAAACTATTTTTATGCCCAGCCTACCTTAACAATCAATCCATTAAAAAATTTCAGACAGTCATTATGGACGCTTTGTTTTTGAAAGGATGTCAATTTCTTGTGGTAAGAGGTAACGCCTATTGTATCTTATGGGATATACTTATAGACGTTTGACAATTATTGTTTTCGGTTAGTTTTCAATAACTTTTTGTTTATTTTGACTTTATCTTCTTTAACCTCAGACCTCGCCCAAAATAGTCATATCATAAACTAGGGAAAAACAAGTTTGACAGGTATTTTTTAACTGATATTTGAAAAAGTCGAGGCTTAACATTTCAAATGTGTACTTTACCAAAAATTTCGGATAGTAATAAATGTCAATAAACAAAGAAAATTACTGAGAACGTGAATCACTTTTGAAATCTTATTAACACAGATAGACGATAATGATGCAAAATCTGACCCATCAGTTTTAATAATTTTTATTAAAACATTTGGTAGCGGTTAACATCCTTTTCATAGTATGATTAATTTACGCACAGTGCATTTTATAAAGCTATTCCTTGTTAGCTTAATTGATTAACAGAAAATTTCCATGATTAGACTCGACTTACTAATGCCAATTAACACAGATTAATGCAGTTTTACGTCAGAGCTTAACGAAGACCCATTATTTTTAAGTGGTCATCTTATTTTATCTGTACTCTTGTCTTTGGCAATGCCTTGAGGTGTGATAAAATTTTATGGTAAGGGCCAAGGCGTTACCCCTGTTTTTGATTTCCCTTAATGAACGTTGTCCTTGACATGTCGATTAAAACAGTCGAACGTTTATAATTTATAATTTAAATTCACTAGCGTACATACAGAATAAAAACGCAGATGAAAAAAGGTATTGATATTTTAGATTTATTGCTGGAAGCGCCACTTTTTTCCTTGATCCAATTGCGGTACTTTATTATCGATGAAAACACTAAAATTTGCAGTAGAAAAGCACACAAGTTTTAACATCAGCAACAAAGACGCAGAATGAAATAAAAATTAATATTTATATACCTGGGTATGAGGTGCATTCCCGGTGTACACCAGCTACTCCATAGAGGATCATCTTTTTAGTGCTCGATGTCCTCGATATCACAACGAAAGGTCCTCCAGCGTCGTATGGACAAATAAGGGTATCCAGCACAGAAAATATTGAATAAAACAAATAAGGGTATCCAGCACAGAAAATATTGTCACTGTTGTCTTCTGAGGAGCTTCCACCTTTCAAAAAAGCTGCCTTGGAACACTTTTTCTTTTCCACAATGGGAGTTCCCTCCACTTTTTGGAGTGTTGATGCATTACGGATGTTATCACCCTCGAGATTTGGAAGGCCAATTACTATGCCTTTATCTGAAACTGCTTCAACTCCCAAATTTGTTTCTGGTAGATCAATCGTTTGGACGGTATCAGATAACTCAAACTCTCTGTCCAGCCTCACCAATGCGATGTCATGATTAACGTATGACCCATTTCTACAAAAAGATAATAGTAAATTGTCCCACTCTTATGAATTGCATGCAAAAATGTACAACTTTTACGAAAAAATATACGAACGTAAAAAATTCATGGGGAACATGAACTCTTCGTCCAGTACGGATCTGAGCTGGTGAACTAATGTCATCAATTTTTACAAAACCGGCGACAACCGAGATCGTACTGGGAGAGGCTAAGGCTTGAGTAATCCTGTCAAATAAGCAGTAAGCAGAAGTCACGATTGTGTCCTAAAAAGCACAAAATTGTTTAACCCATTTCATTTGGGGAAATTGCCCATTTAGTTAATTTTTCACATTATTGTGTATTTACATTACAGGTGAAATTAAACTGCCAGCACAAATCTTCACGTTGTTGCTGCTTGTCGCTGTGAGATAAACGACAAAGGGAAATTCTCCTGGAAAAATGTCTTCTGCTCCTCCATCACCATTATTGGTGGTAATTTGAGATTGAGACGCAGGAATCTCGGCACTTGAAGTTGAAGATGGTTCTTCTTTTAATAGTCCATTAATTTTAGTTTGAGTAATTATCAAGATTAGGACAAACCACCAAAGTGAATTTCTTTGCAACATTCTTATTCAATTTTGGGTTTTAATTGGAGATTTTGAAACAAACTCCGCCATCATTTTTCTACTAAATTAGTAGTAAGTTACTATTAGTCAAGTTATTTGAGTTGTGTAA
>VYYJ01005345.1:0-11288 GCA_021029165.1 Cyphoderus albinus
AGCCAACCAACCAAACAAGAATTAAGTCACTACACCAGTCGTTCCACTTTCAAGATAAGTATGTTTTTAAATAAAAATTCTACTCGAGTCTTGGAAAAAAACACCATGATCCTGGTGAAGGGAAAGATTAAAGAATGTTTACAAAGTTTCAAGAAAGTACGAAAATGCCAGAAGACCTTCTTGTTTATTATTTGCTGGCAATTCAAACTCAAGTTTATGTTTTGCATTCCATCATCAACAGCCACAATAACATCCACATGATAACATTATTTTCCAAGTTACAAAAACTCGTATCGCTTTACAGTGTACTTTCCCTTTTGAATCCATCTTTAAGTGGTTCACCAGGACGTCCTCTCCACTCCATCCCACTTGTGATTTTTTGTTGATACTTGAAAATTACAATGAGATTTCACCAGTAAACAAGTGAGTTGTATTAGATGGATGACGTCCTTGAGGCGTGGGCTTTTGCTACTTGTAAGTAAATATGTATTATGTATGCTGCTTGGCTGCCACCTGCCACTGGCTTCCCTCTCCTCTCTCCTCTTCGTAAAGGCGCTGGCATAATTTCATTTTGTGCCTAATTTACACAGGAGAGGAAAGAGAAAAATACGAAATCCAATTACTACCGACTTTTACTTACCTGGATATGTGCACTTTTAGCCTTTCCTATTATTTTCGGAGGGAAGTGCACTAATTTCTATTTTATGAAACGAAACAAGTGGGATTAAAATAAACACTTACAAAAAGGTGACTGTCTGCTACAGAGAGAAAGTTTCAAAAGTTACTCCAAACCTACTTGGCGGATAATGTGGAAGTTGAACGTTTGCAACTGAAGCATTTACTTTTTTACGACATTCCCTTTGTTTCATTTGACATAAAATAACCTTGTATGTGGCTTACGCTGTAACTTGGCGTTTTTGCAGTGAACTGATAAAATTTTTAAGGAGGAGTCAGCTGAAGGTGAAAGAGGAGAAGAAGCTAAATCAGTAACTTTCTGTCTTGTGTGTGTGTGTGTCCTTTTTATGAATTTTGCCGACTTTTACTGGGCGTAAAGGAGCGCGGAAAGGTATACATTATGATCACACGGTAATGAATAAACAATAAACTGCCTGTGATGAAGATGAAATATGTTTCAAGTTGCACATTTTACCGTTTTAGAAGGAGCGAGAGAGGAGAGGAGTGTTGATCTCAGCATTTCTCGTAAAGCAGAAGAAACACGTAGAAGTGGTGGATGTCAGACGCAACGGTTGTATCATTGGCTTAAAAATACTTTTCATCTGGCTCCACCATCCAAATATAAAGTTGGATTTCCACTTTCCACATCAAAAGATGGGAGATGTAAGCGTCGTGTGTGTCCCCTTCCTTGCTTAATGTCTTCCCGCTTGGCAAAATTTATGGAATGTATCTGCTTTTGTGCTGCGTTATCTTCTTCTTTTTAAAACCCACTTTCTGCCTACGCCATCTCCCTCCACCACTCCATTCACTTTGTTGCTCTTTTGCCTTTGCCCCTTGCTCTGTCCTTGGGTGTTGTATTTGTGGTGACAATAGAAATGTCGGCTACACGATTTAAATGACAAAGTTTTCGTGCTGAAAGGGTAAAAGAAGGCCGATTTTGATGCATGATTTCCGTGAAGAAAAAACAAGAGAAAGCGGAGCAACTAAAGTTGGTGAGGATGATGGCAAGGCTTCCTGTAACGATTTATTTTCACATCAACAGCAGTACTTTGGTGTTGTGCCTCTTTCACCCTTTCTTCTGCCATTCACTCACTACACTCCTACAATTTATTTTATCCGTTTCAGTTTCAGCTGATGTGAAATAAAATTGCGCTGTTTTTACAACCCAATTACTCGACGTATGAGAAAGGCTAAATTGGGAAATTTATTTTGTTCCTACCCGCAGTCTGATATAATTCATTTGCAGTATCCGTGCATGTTGCCTGCCATATAAAACGCCTATGCTCTCTCTGACTTTGCAATCAAATCAGCTCAATGATTTTTACAGTCATCTCTTTGTCCTTTTATGCAGCAGCAAAGCTCCTCCTGCCTCCTTCATTACTTTTTACCATTCTCCTTTTTATGGTGATTTCAATAAACTGGAAATGAAATCTGAATAGCAAACAGCTTTGTGCAAATAAGTAGGCGGGAATAAAGATGATGATCACTGCACGATACGAGGAGCCGTTTTTGTTTTTACTCTATCCATTTTATGCACCGTACAATATCCACTTATACCCTATCACTTCTCTTTCTTCTTTCGGCGTGCCTCTGGAATTTTACTGATTCTTCTAGTCAGCGATTACTCTGGAATGCAATCTCCTGGTTTTCCCGTTCAAGGACATTCCTTGAGTACAGGAGTATCACATCCCAGCTCTCGCATAATTCCTTACAAGTTTGGCTTTTTACGATTCTTTCTCTTGCTCAGCATTTGACCTACTCTTCAATTTGTTCTGTATTGTTTCTCTCTGACCCTTTTTATCTTCTCGCAGCTTTATTCTCAAGAAGAGTCTTAGCTCCTTTTTATGTTGCTCCTTTTTCGTCTTTAAATCATCAAAGGCGTCTTGAATTCCATCCTCTGGAAATGTTCTGGTCCCGGGGTGAAGTGCGAAAGATGATAAGATGAACAGGCAGCAAGCAAAGGGGGATTGGATTTAAGCCAGTGTGCCACATAAAAAATCTTAAGGGACTTGATACAACACGATCCTCCTGCCAAAAGCCATAACACCTCATCTTGTTGCAAGAGGAGGGGGCAAGGTAGACGAGAACAACAAGATGCTCTCTTAGCTTCTCGTTTGTGTGCAACCGTCCTTGGTCCTTGCTACTTCTAGGCATAACTTATTTAAAGGAAGAGTAGGAAAAAGAAAGGAACAAGGGATAATAAGAAGAATCAGGGCATCATCTCCATCATCATCATCATCGTCCCTGCCTCTTATCCTCTTTTTTATTGTAGCCTTCAGCAAAGACAAACAAAGGCTTCACATAATGTCATCATCAACCGAAGAACTTGTAATTTAATAGCGTGACGACGACTGGGACCAGAGGCAAGCATCTAGAAAAAAGCTCTCCTGTAAAATTTTATCTTGCAGATAGGCAGGTCGTATAAAGTATTCACAATGGTCTGAGAGTGGCGAGTGGACCCTTGTGATACTCTTATCCTTGAAACTTGAGTGGGAGAGAGATATATTTTTACAGGCTACTTTTTAATGACATCGTCATCATCAACAGCCAACAGCAGAAACAAAGTCACCATCGTCATCCGTGCCACCTTGTTGACTTGCTAACTCAATGCAGAAAGAGAATATGATACAAGTTTTTCCAAGTGCCGCGAATTGGAACGCAAAAATGACCATCAACCCGGAAGTGGCACACACACGAAACATGGTTTCTAGCCGTGTTCTATACATTCATATAAAATAAAATAGTTTTTGCACCGTAATATTTTTACTTTAATATTACAATACTGATGTAATTTTGAATCCCTCTTGCGCTATAAAGCTCCACATACAAATTCACAAAAATGAAATGGTCAATGTACTTTAAAGCCTGATCATCATCTTATCTTATGCAACAGCCTAATTTCTGTTACAGAGCCAGGAGAAATGAACATTATGACTCCCGAATGCATTTTTAAAAATATCAGACAGTCTGGAAAACTCGCGTTTATTTCCATTGTTTCTTTCGCTCAAAAAAGTTCCTATTTTACAATTCTTGTTATTAATTTTATCCAGAAGGGGAAAAAAGTTTTTAAAAGGGAACTTGAGGATGGTCGCGATCAAAATAATGGGTTTAGCAAGCGCAAAAAAAGTAATCTGCCTAAGCACATTTACAAAATGAGTAGGCGGAGCTCGATCAAAGACTCCTAGGCAGTTTCTAGTTAGATATTGATGAGCCTCTCCTGGAAAGGATAAAGTAAGAAAATTGAAAGAAAAAATTCTTCAGAAAAAGCGACTGAGTAATATCTTCGCACTCTTTTCTCTTGAAGTTTTCTCGCTTCGTTGTACCCTCAGTGACATAAATCTGACAGCAAAAAGAAAACAGAAAACTCACGCTGGTTCCTTTTTATTTAGTTGATTTCTAGAGATAGAGTTGTTTTTTTTTCTGTTGTGGCTATTTTAGAAATAAAAGTTGAGAATTGGATACTCCGCCTTACTTTAGCTTCCAATGGTTCAGTTACTGCGTAGCTTGGTTCGCATGAAAAAATAAAAAGGATGTGAAGAATGAGTTGGAATGACATTGAATAAATGACCTCGTCACTCCTAGTCCTTTTACCCTTTTATTTATGTTTTTTCTTCTAATGTGGGACATGAAACAACGGCACACAAAGCAAACAGGGGTAGAAAAAATAACGGGAGCAGTGGAACCACAGCCCCTCTGAAGATTTTTTTAAAAGTTCCCATCCCAGAAAAGGAACTTTTTTCAAGGTCTACAATCCGTCACTTTATTTTTATCTCCACTTGAAATATATTCCCACGTACAGACGTGATAAGGAGCTAGAAAACCTTACATAATGGTTCATCTGAAGATATACGCTCTTTGTGTAAGGAAAAAAAATGACAAGCCTGGTGGTGGTCGACTCTCGATATGTGATATTATACTGTTACATGACTTGCTTACAAAAAATCACAACGGCAGGTTGCCGTTCCTCCTTTTTTAAACTGATCGCATTTATCTCTCCTCCTCTATTTCTCCCAAAGGAGAGAAATCTGCATGAACCTTCAAAGAAGAGAAATAGTGATATGAATGCAGACTCACATCAAATTTGTCATTTTCATTTTATATAAAACGTCAGGTTGGCTGATACGGGCAACTCCTTTTACATTAGTCTTCTTTCTTAGATCGTGAGAGTGGGAACAAGCTGACCTCAAAAAATGCATTCAAAATGCATCATGTCAGTTTCTTCTGCTCTTTGCTTTTCTGATCCAACTCACATGACAAAAGAGAATTGTACGTGACTCGTGAACTCCTGTTCCACCTCCATTTTCTAAGAGCTCCACTTCCCCCGCAATGTTATTACCACTCCAAATGCAATTTCGTGCTCCTTTCTTTCCCACTCTGATTTTTGTATTTTTATCTTAAAAGCCGGAAATAGAGAATATGAGGCTGTGGAAGACACGATTCGTGAGCTGTACTGTGTACTTTTATGCACTTCACTTTTTCGTGTCTTTGCTGGAAGGGATTAGTCAGCCATCCATATCCACTTAAAAGTACTCTTTTCTCAATCTTTTTAAGGGACGTTTATAAGGGTTCTTGTTGATTCTTGTTGATTGTGACATGAGGAGAAGAAAAGGGAATGATAATGGACACGAAGGCTTTTGTAAGAGAATGCTAGAATGCATAAGATCTAGTCACTTCCCAGAAAAGGTTTCCATAAACGAGCTACTTCAAAGGGAATTCCAGAAGACAAGCCAGAGTGGTGTGCAAGCAATACACACATAAACAAATAGCAACAAAAACTGGAGCATGCTGATGAAGATAGTGATATAATACAATGCTGAGCTGCTGCTATTTTCCTACAAACTTACAAGTGCATAGCATTTTCGTGGTTTGGTCAGTCGAGGGCGAAGGAAAGGGAAGAGGGTAGCTTCAGTAACTCACACAACACAACTACAATATCTTTATGTTCCTCTTTTTCACTGTTTATAAATGAGAAATGAGTTGTGATTACATCAGAGAGTGTTTGAACGTCAGGACAGGAACAAAATCCATAATTTGAAGAGGAGCAGGAGAAAGGGGAAGAAAATAGAGGAGAAGAAGAAAGGAGATGGAATAAGTAGAAGAATACATGCTGATGCATTATTTCCTTCTCGACTGACTTAGGAGAGTGGAAGAAATAAGAAATGGTAAAGATAATACGCTATTGCTATTTGTCTACAGAGAATTGAGTGTGAAGGCTCAGTGAGCTCAGCCGTCGGAAACAATTTCATTTCTTTTTCTCTTTCTCCATCAACTTGGGTAGTGGTGGTAGCAGCAGGACGACTATTGATAGCGCAATTTATACGAGGACGACCACTGCTTCTTGCTCCTTGATACCAGTACGACGACAAGAAAGACGATGAAGGAAAGAAAGAGCGGTTGAAGAAGTTGTTGTGTAGTTGTGTTGTGTGTGAGTAGCAAAACCCTTGAGTCAGTCACAAAGTGAACTTAACAAACTTGAGGAAGAAGACTCTCTGGTGAGGAAGAAAAAAAGTAGTGAAGAAGAAGAAGAAACGGAAAAGAAGTTAAAATAGAGTAGTGGGAAAAAAGGGAATAAAGTAAAAAGAAAAAAATACTTGTGGGCTTTCACATCACATTATTATTGCCACGTACATTCATTTCCAGTATATGAAGCAATCAGTCCGCTTTCCTTTCTCTTTTCATTTTCTCCAGTATGTACACACATCATCATAATACATAACTACAACAAACTATTTTTGCTGTATTTCATTTTTTCTCCACTCTCATCGGTTCGTTGTGAAAAAACAAATAAATATAGAGTTGACTGCTTGTCCGTCGAGACTGACTGACACTGGGCGGGTTTATAAGGAAAACCTGCAAAACTAAGAAGCATTATTTTTTACCAAGGACAATTCTCTCTTTCTATATGCGCGGAGAGATGAGGAGAAATATGAAGAGGATCATCGCGGAACGACTCTTCTTCCTTCTGCTTCTCTTTGTCATCAACGGCTCCACTTCAAATTGGCAGTGTGAGGCGAGCGCGATCATGATTGGCGATTCCAGCAACGTTTCCAATGAAGGAATCAACATCAATAATAATAATAATGTCCTTAGTTTGAAGGAAGCAGAAGTGGTTGATAATGGGATCATTCCGGCTGCTTCTCCTGCCACTATCAGTGCAGGAGAGCAGTCGGAGGACGTCAAACTGAAACCTGTAGTGGACAACAGGAATGGTGATCAGTTGAACAAGACCATTCATGAGAACTCAATTGATCAACGAGCCTCTCCGTGTCCCATTAAAGAGTATCCTGTCGAAGGATTCGACGAGCAGAGCAGGAGTGATGCTAATCAAGAAAATGGAAATGACAGAATAAACAACACAAGCATTGGTAGCAACAACAGCGACAACAGTCCAGCCATACCTTCGGTCAAGGTTAGTAATGTGTAGTGGAGAAGGAGACAAGCAAAAGCACGGTCATGTTTTTTAATAATTTATCTGATCTGAGAGAACGTGCTTTCTCGTGGGAGTTTTAGCAGTCTTCTCACTCCCTCACCTCTTTTATTATCACATTGCGATTCCTTTTTTATACCTACCTACATATGTCTTCTCTCTTTAAGTAGGAGAAGCACGAAACGGCCCTGGAAAAGATATCAGAAAGTATCGCTGGCGTCATCAGCACAATAAAGGTAATAATAATTGCACATCAACGTCATCCTAGTCCTCCTTCTGGACGAAGTTGCAATTTATTAAGAATTATTTTCTCTCATGCTTTTCATTTAGTTGATTGCTGTATCTCTATACCCCAAACATGTTCCACGACGTACCTTTCACTTTACAGCAGAACTGCTTTTGCAAAGAAAAAGAGAGAGAGAGAGATGGAAATGGGAGATTCTAGTATTTACAAAGTCACCTAGTGATGTATACATAGTTAATACGTTTCTAGCCTCTCGTATTTAACACCCAAACTCCATGCTTGAATAATAGATAGGCACTGCTGTTCTGTGCGTGACAAATATTTTGTCAGAGTAATTTGTAATTGTTTGTTTTTCTTATGATGATGATGAGTGAGGGAATCAGATTTTGTTGACAAAGATTACAACTCTTGGTGTAAGAATTACTCTTTACTATACAGATCTATTACCATAAGGGTAAGATTCATTCAAAGCATGTTTATGCTGCACCTTCTGTCCCCTTCATCTTTCACCCATCTTACTATAAACATGCATGTCTATACTTTCGTAGGTAATGTATTTTTCCTAATCCGTAATCTCTTAGATGATGAATGGTTCTTTTTCAATGGTAGCATTCGGTGACGTCGATATTTTCACCAGGCACTGCGCTGCCTTCCTTCGGACAGGGACGAATTGGGGAAGAAGTGAATTGCTACCGTCATCCCAGCATCAGCAATGTTACACTTGGAAGTGGGACAAATATGAGTAACAATCTTCCTTCTAATGAGACGATGCCTGAGGAAGCAGACACAGAGAAACATGTCAATCTTGATTCTGATGATGAGAAACGCAGTGGTGAGGGAAGAGAGCAGGAAGTAAAAATGTCATTGATTCATCCGGTGTCTTCTAATGACACCAGTAACAATACAAATGGAGGAAGCAGCACCACTTCCAGCACAATGACGACACTTTCACCAGAGGAGGTATCCTCCACAATTGCACCCACACTCACACCCTCACTGGCTGTGAATCAGGAGTAATTTTCATACGTAGACACTCTGAAGAATGTTGCGTTTCTTTCATCTTTGCAGCTTCAAGACAAGAATAGATTTGCAGAGAGGAGTGTTTTTCTTGTTATCAGTAGAAAGACAGTAAAAAGTTGCGATCATTACTGCCGTCAGCTTATTTATTTACACCAAACGAAAATACAAATCCTTTCTTGGGGAAAAAGTCTTTTCAATTTTTCATTTCAATCTTTCTACGGGTTTCCGGTCCCCAATGTTATTTCTGCATTTTTTTACAAACGAAGACTTACGCTAGGTGTTTCATTAACTCTATATAAACAAGTAAGAATTCTAGTATGTAAATTAAGTTTAACGTTATTTTTCTTCGTTTATATCAATGTTCTAATAGTGGTAGCGAATCAGTTATATTAGTCTTGTAAAAAGTTAAAATCATTAATAAAAGAGCTTTCTATAATGAACCTCGTATGTCTGGATTTCATTTTCCAGAGACAGTGCACCACTGACAGTTTCTGATATGGTAAAATTTTTATGAACTTCCCTTCCATTTCATTTTATTCAGTTGTAACTCTTTTTTGCTTCCTTTTTACGAATCTTATCAATTGGTAATGAATTCAAATTCCGGAGCCACTCAGTCTTCAACTTACGATGAGAAGAAAGTAGTGTTTCAGCATATATCTGTCTCTCATATTTCGAACAATAAAAAACACGATTCTATACTCTACTCAAAGTTTCCACTGCGCAGTTTAATTTTGGAAAATAAATTCTCCTTGTCAGCAGAGAAGAATGTAATGTAAGAAGTGGAAAAACAAACTACTATATACACAACCCCATCTCACCGGCTTTGATATTTTTTGTAGGTGGAACAAGAAAAGAACCTTTTATTCATCATTTTAAATCGTTACGTGATATCAAAACCCAGTACTATTTAAAAAGGAAACTGAAGTGAAATTAAAGGCATAAGGCAATAATTCAGCCCCCGATTTAGGGCGGTTGATTCGTGTGTCCACCTTTCCGTAGAACGAAAATGGGAAATCTTTAGAAATAACAATGAAAACAGGAATATGGTTACAAGCTATATAACCTGAGAGTCACGGTAATATTAGGAATACTAGGTAAAAAATTTAGTAGATGGCTCTTTGCAGCCATTCGTCATGAATAACATTTAGCAAATCTCGCTCCTTCCGAAAAATGCAATGTATTGTTGTAATTGTGACTTGTAGACAAACAAATTATAGGCCCGAGAATAGGGGTGAAATATGTAAATATATGGAAAATGACAAATTCATTTTACTCTGAAAAATTTAATAGCGAGTGTTAAAAATGAGAATGTGGCAGGGCTAACCTAAGAAATGATTTAAAAAACTTGGTCTCTAAAAATTGATATTTTAGCAAAACATAAATACATATATCTTATGAATCCTATTTGAAGCCTTCCCCTTTCCAGTTCCATCTTTCTTCAAAAAGTGCAATCTGATACTAACTCGGTCGGTTCCAGTCGGTTCTCCACTCATTCTACTCTGCTCCCATCTTCCATCCTCTGATGCAGAATTCAGTGTTACCCATAGTCATCAATGCATATTAATGAAAATGGAGACATCGCGTATTTTTAGAATGGCTCTATTTTTGTCGCTGTGGGCTGAGGGTGCTTTTTGTGAGCTTCATACTCTGTGGTGATGCTTTAAATTTCAAAGAATTGATAAAAGTACAATCATAAGCCAATTTTCCTTTATTAAATAAGCTGATTTTTTATTTCATTTCATCGGTTGCAGCGTTTCACAAAATAGTAATAATACAAGTGTTTTTCGTGGTTTATTATATAATATGTATGTATAAATCTTTGTCATATATGAAAACGCATGATTTTTATTAAGTACTAAATTAACTATGTTATGTATTAACTTTTATACTGATTAACTATTGTATTATGTAAATGATGATAATGGTGAGTATATTCAAGGAGTAAGGCACATTCATCACTTCCTTCGATAATTTTTTAGACAAATGAAGTCTTGTACAAGCAATAAACGTTACAGGTGCACTGAACTAAGAAAATAATTCAAAGTATACGTACCGTATTACAGGAAAAGGAAAATACAAAATAACTCTGTGTAGGTACTGAAGTAAAAGTAAAAAGCAACATAAAGTACGAATGCATTTCTTGTTTCTAAAATGACTTGAGCAAACAATACTTTCTACAGGATCGCTCCTTTCAAAATCTCAGCAATATAAATGCCCAAATTATTGCACGGAAGTTGATGATTCCAAATTGATGACAGGGGATAAGAATAAATTAAATCCGGAGCTTTCAATCACGGTTAGCAGCAATTAAGGATCCGGAGTGATGAGTAAGTAAAAACGCAAATCCGTTCCATCTCAGTCTCCAGTGTCATACTAAGCATCTCCAGTGTCGAATTAACGGCAGACGTCTCCAACAAATTTCTCCACCAGAAAAGTTTCGTTTTTTTTTTGTAAGTAAAACGATATGTAACAAGAATTTGGGGATTGCGATTCTTGGAATTGATGTTAGAATCTCGTTAAACAATCCGCAATTTCATTTCATTTGAATATCTTTAAACTTTCCAATGTCGCAAGTGCTGCATACATTTATCACGCGAAGTGAAAACTAACATAATCAGCACGAAGGTAATTAATATTTACAAATTTAGCTTTCTCAGTTTTGATTAGTTAGAAACGAAGCGACTACAAAAGTACATTACAAAAATTCACTTGTAGCACTATCACAGATTTCACCATTGTACTTTGCTTTCTATTTATATTTTTCCAAGAAAATTAAAAAAAAGTTGAGACCTTGAATTTCATTAGAGGTTGAATATTATGCGGAAGTTGACCACTTATTTCCAAGTACCTGAATAGAGTTCTTCGTGCAACCGTGTATATATTTGAACACAATTGCGTGGTAGGATCTTCCAGTATTGAAAA
>VYYJ01005346.1:0-11286 GCA_021029165.1 Cyphoderus albinus
TAGCAGAACATGTAAAAATGAATTGTAGAAACTCAGCTTACATGTCGATTTTTCCTACTTGTCGAAAATCTGAGCTACACTTCGTGTTTACGAATTCCCTAATGGCTGCACCGAACTGAGTTACCTGGGTCGTTGCTGCACTCTGCTTAGTGCAAGCATACAACACAATATAAAAAAGTAAACCTTTCCCTGCTACTAAGTAGAAGTTTATTCGTATGAGAGAGAATTTTGCAAGGTAATTAATCCGAGGCTGTAGACCTGAAAGGATGCACAAAAGGTAAGGAAGCGAGGAAACTGAAGTAACAATGGACGTATTATAAAAGCGGATGAGCAGAAGTGAAAGTGAAGCAGAGTATAACTGCTTTTCACTACATGTGTCACACCATAAAATGCACATGAAAGTTTGTAATAAAATTCATTCTATAGAAAATAAATGTGTTAAGTCCTTTCTAGGAGGGCAGGTACACACGTTTAGACACAGAATAATAGTAGGCACTTTGTTGAAAGGGGAATTATTGTTCCTATCATGGCATGTGGTGACAGCCCTTAATTTAATTCTCCGATGATCCCTTCATGTCGAAGGAAACGACGATTTTTAGTTGTTTGATTTGGTGTGAAGTGAACCTCTGCTTGATTTGACTTTCTCAAATAGCATTTGAATATCACACACAAAGTGGAGATGTGGAGAAGCACAATGTGATAATGCAGATAATGTGCCCGCAGGTAATCGGGCCATTACTGTTATGACCGCTGCGTTCTGTTGTATGTGGAGGTGGATTTAGGGTAACTATGTGAATTTTGTGACGTACTAACGCTCAAATCGAAGAATAGGAAGCGAGCCTGGTATATTAGATCACGTATATATCATGTTCATGTATATATTAAAAATCAAATCGAAAGTATTATCAACACCTTGTTGTTCCAAACATGGCCGTTACCGCGTGGCGTCTGCAATACTTTATACATATTTTTTACAAAAGCTTCCTCCTTTTTTACTTTCTTAGATGTTCAACGAACCAGTTTGAAATCACATATTTCCCAACATGCGGTCATCATTTGAATCGCTCTGGCACTGCTCCTTGAATAACCAAATGCAATATTTTTTCAGATTCCAACAGAGAAGAATACAAGTGGAACTCAAATAAGAAAGTTGAGAGCGATGAAGTGATGCTTTAGTTAATGGAAACTTCTCATGCCATCTTATTTAATATTATATGAGTTGCACCAGATGAAGAGTGCAATATGTACATGGTAAAATAAGAATTGTGCGACATAGGAATGCTTTCATACATACATCATCCGAAAAAGTGAATGCTTAGTTCACAACAAGAGAATGAACTCAACGGAACAGGGATCATCGTAGAATTCCTATTAACATTTCATGACACTATCGATATTACTTGGTTCGTTCATCTAATGGTGCACCATCTCAAATCCCATTGAATGTATATACCGAGCTCCAATACCTTTTATTTTCATCAGGTGTATCTCCGAGAACAGTGAAATAAAATGGCAGGAGATAAAATGATGGATTGCCTTGAAAATAGTCACGACACTTTACTTTGGAAAATACTAACGATGAAATGAAAAGAGATGAGCTCTCAGCTCATCATTTTACGCTGAATTGAGTCTACCCAAATTCATTTGACGGGAACATCATTTTTATCATGCTCTTCTTTCACCCAAATGTTGACCGACAATTTACAGAGAGATGTAGTTAACAATGAGAAAGCGCTATTATTTATTTTATTTCATTGGACTTTCGTTTGTAATAAATAGTTTAGTGCTTTGGTATAAGGGCCTGCATGGGGAAGTCTGCACGACAAACAAATCATTACAAAAGTGGGTTGATTTTGTTGAGAATCCCTGAATGCGGAAAACAAGATAAGACGCTTCTTGATCAAGGTTATCATCAACTTGCTTTTGTATTTTAAGTTGTTTACCTGTACTTGTGCTAATGTAGTTTTCATTCCTGATTATCAATCGATTTACTTTTTTTTTTCTGTTGGTGAGATGTTTGCCTCCTCTAATGGTGTCTTATTTTTATCTCTGCTGATATGCAGGAGAAGAGAAATGTTGTCTTGTGAATGAAACTAACAAGTTCGGGCTGAGAAAGTTCTGGACAAAACACATTTTCCCTTTCCAACTTATCACTCATATACCTACACGCGACTCAAAAAATCCACATTGAACGATTTGAAATGTCCATAAATAAGCATAATTTGATGAGATTAGAATGATAATATGGTTCGCATAACTAATAATAGAGGGTTAAATGTACGGTTTTGTCTTTCATTATATTTATCACAAATTCTTACATTTGGCCTCCAAAAAGTTTAACAACAAAATATTTAGATTTATTATTTTAGTCACGCTATCGCACCGATACATGACGTGAGTAACATCAAGAAAAAATCAACTGTAAAGGTTTACTTCTTGTAAGGGTATTGTAAGTAATATAGTGTTATATTATACGCATTTCAATATAATTTTTCCTTGTAATATAAGTCAATTATAAGAGTTTTGATTTAGGACAAACCCATGAGTCCAAATATTATATTCTTATTCTTCTGCTGAGCTTTATTGTAAATAAAAATTCACCCTTGCTTTTGACTATTATCATTTTAACTACTAAGCCATAATAAACAAAGAGTAACTGACATAAACATCTACGTACGTCAGCATTTGTTTATGTTAAATGTTTAAAATACCAAATTCCCCATTTAAGACTCCAAATGCACTTTGTCATATGAGAAAAATGGAGTAAAACAGCGAGCAATAATAAATGACAGTATTACGTAGTTTTTCACGTTTTTTGGCTCTTTTGCTTTTGTCAATAATAAATATCACTATATTCATTTTTAAGGTCATTCTATAAGTTCAATAGTAGAATTTTCAAGATCAAAAAACGAAAGTACCTTATACATAGATGGAGATCGTAATGGGATAGTGCATAACCTCACGTGAATGAAGATAACGGTGGTGCATGATAATGACAATGGTGGCTGCCAATTTGGAAAAGTAGAGCAGACTAAATACCGCTAATCCCAACTTAAAACTTCCATCACCAATACATTTTTATTTAATTGACAATATAAGGGGCGTGTGAACTGTAAGTTCACAAATTGAGTTTATTCATGATGTCTCCTCCTTAAGGGGAAATGCAAACTTAACAGAAATTATAGCGTCATTAAAAGTTCGCTGTCTGTACCTAATTTTCTCTTCACTAAGCAAAATTGTCAAATTCTCAAGTGATTTTATAAAGTTTAACAGGATGTGAAACTTGGCTTTTAAAGCATTTTTGACACTAGTTGTGAAACTTTCTGAATTGCGTCAGTTTGAAGCATCAATTGGCCGAGGAAACCAAATATGTTGTCGTAAAGATGAAAGTTTTCTTCAACACTCAACAGGCAAGAAACCTCAACAAATAAACTGTTTTCCTCAAGTCACGAAAAATATTTTTTAAACCATGAGCGATCTGTGTATACTATGAGTATACATTGTAGTATCCAATGTATAATATGTAGAATTGATAATGGACTGCAGTGCTTCATTAATTATAGATAGTTTGATAATATTGAATTATTAATTAATGAATCAATACTCGAATTTTTAATAGTCCGTTAATTAGAAATTTAACGTGAAAAATTAGTTTTTGAGTTAGGTAGTTTAATTATTTAGATTGAACAGAGTATTCAATCTGATAGCCGCAATTTAGCTAAATAACGTTTGTTGATTTTTAGAATTTTAAAAAGTCTATTAACACATTAATCCTATAATAAATGCAAATGTAATGATTTCATCCTTTAATTTCATTTTAATATCAATGCAATGGGTAGCTTGAGATGATGGAAAGTTTTGGAATAATTTTTTCGTGACATTGAAAAATTATCACTATTACTCAGAGACACAGAAGGAAGTCAGAGCCAACTTTCACAAACATTTTGTTTGTTATTTACAGCTTTCGCCCCGATAACAACCTTTAACAAGCTTTGCTCTGGTTCCCACAAAGATATTACAATGGTTTTCATCTGCGTTGTAACTGTAACTAAAGACGAAAGGACGTTTGATCGATTCCAATTTCCATAGTACTTCGCTAAGAAACATGTTTTATTATTTGTTCTGTACTGCTTATTTTTATACAATAAGGATAATGCGAACTAAACGATAAAAGTACAGTCGCGTCGAGCTTTTTTACAAACTCGCTTCAAAACCTTGAAAAAGTTGTAAATAAACGATTAATTTTCATCTCTACCCTACCTAACAGCACCGTTTATTTGAAGTATTCCACAGCTGAAAATTAACTAACTTAAAAGTTAGTATATCCGATATGGAGCAACCGCGACCAAAAAGTGCAAGGTCTTCCATAGACTCAGCGTTTACAAAATGCCCCCGGTAATAAAATAAAATAAAAATTCAGCTAGACACGTAAGAGCAAGTTAAGTTATAATTAATCTCGACTCAGCAATTTAATTACTTGCTTGCTTTTACTTTGTTGGGGACTGTGAAAACTGAAACAATGGTGGGTGGAACTTAATGTGGAAAATACCAAACAGGATGACAAAGGAGTTCTTGCGGAAACATTGTAAAGACAATAAATTATACTCGACTCCCGAGCTGAATGACGTGCTTTACCTCCACTACAAAGGTACATCTTCATTACAGTGCGCTGAGTTTTAATTCTTACCGTTTTGAAAATAGTAAAGAGCTGCTTCATATGAGTGAAACAGTATGAAAATGAAAATGCCGTTGAAGAAAATGCAATTCAATTTCGCTTCAATGAAAGCTCACTACTCAGCAGGGAACTTTGTTTCATTAAAGCTAGACAAAAACAACTCAGTATAATAGATTGTTGAATTCCATGAATTCTTACTACTACGCATGGCTATAAATAATTATAATTATAATTGTTTAATGGCTCAAAAGGGTTTTCTACAATTGAAAATCTGGGGGAGTACACGGGACTAAAAACGCTTTGGCTGGAATCCAATGGCATCACCCGGATTGAGAACCTTGAGGGTCAGGCAAATCTGCGTTGTTTGTACATGCACCAGAACCTAGTCAAGAGGATTGAGAATCTAGAGCACCTGCAGCTTCTGGACACAATCAATTTAAGCAACAATTCCATTTCAAAGATCGAGAATTTAAGTAAACATTTTTTTTATTAAACCCAATTCAAAGAAAAAGGTCATAATTATAAAATTACAAGCGAGTATTATTATGATAATGTGGTTCTTGTCACAGGTTCTATCCCTAAGTTGAACACGTTGCAAATGGCTCATAATTACTTAACAAGTGTGGAGGACATTGAACACCTTGTGGATTGTCGGCATCTTTCCGTGGTGGACTTGTCGCATAATCGATTGGCAGATCCCGAAGTAATCAATGTAAGTATTTAATGTAGAACGTATTCCCTGTCTGAGTTTCAACAGAATATTCAACAACAAAATAAAATGAATGCATGTGACAACGCCGTGAGCATTATGATATGATGTATTGTGTTGTATCAGCGAAACTGAAAACGGCTCAATAAACTCTTTGAATTCACTTCACGTACAGGTTTTCAAAGAGATGCAAAACCTTCATGTATTAAACCTCATGGGCAATCCGTGTATTCGGAAAATTGAAAACTACCGAAGACAGATGATTGTCGGTTGCGTAAGTTTGGCTATTTTCGAACTAAGAATGTCCCACTTGACAGAAGTTTTTCCGCTTCACGTTCACATACGAATTTCTCTATTCTTAAAAGAAACTGCTGACGTACTTGGATGACAGGCCGGTATTTGACAAAGACAGGGCTTGCTGCGAAGCTTGGTTTGTATTATGTCATGATATTATTCCTACTTTCCACTCCTTTAAAAACTTTTTGTGCCGGTTTCGGCTTTTTAACTTTTTGATATTACCAACCGTTGATTGTTATCAAAACGTCTTTCATCTTTCATGCCTACTCTGTCTTTTTTTTTCCTTATTCTTGGAATAGGGAGCTCGGAGGACTCGAGGCTGAACGAGAGTGCAGGGAACGCTGGAACCAAGCTGAGCATCAAAAGATCACCGATAGTGTCAATGGTACACATTTTCACACACCTTCATAACTTACTATTTTTCCAACGAATACCCTCGAACTAAGCACCCAATTGTTTGATAGTTTTCTGTTCACTCCAATATTTCATTCCTACTATGACTTCTTGATAGATTCCAATTAAATTCAGAAATTTTTATGCACACACTTGTGCACGATAACAATGCAATGGATGAAAGATTACAGGGTGTGTATATTGAATGAACCTTGCATATTTTTTACTTTCGCACAGCACTGATTGCCTTACGAAACCGCAAGTTGCCAGAAAAGGAAGCAATGGAGAAAGGAGAAACAGAGGAAGCGAGAAAGGAAAACGCAAAGCAGAGATTGGAGCAGCTTATAGAAAGTAACATTATGGCAGAGGAGGATGCATTAGCGAGTGGTGATGGTCCACACGTGATTGGTACACCAAGCGAGAAGGTAGACTGTAAACCTCCTGGAAAGCAAGAATCTTTGAATGCAGCTCGGGAAGTCATTGATGACCTTATCGGTAGAGTGGCACCGGAAGATGGCTTCATTTGTCAAGGGGATCGAGACGACGAGCCGTCGTCTGAAGATACTTTTTCGGGTAATTCATCAGAAACGGAGATCAGTGAGTCAGAAAGCATAAGAGAATGTTCGGATGAAAACGCTGTTGCAACACCAGCCTCTGAATCCAAACCTCCCAGCAATTTTGACCTGTATCTTTCCACATTGGAGAAAACTTTCGATAAGTTGAACCAAATCGAAACTGAAAAAATGAAGAAACTCGCGGAAAGAATGGATGCAGTAAAGGAAACTCTTGCGGGTTCATCGGATGATGAGGAAGATGAGGAAGAAGAGTTAAACAATGATTTTAAAGAACCAGGTGTGGCTACAGCAGAAGATGAGAGTGAGGAATTTGTGACTCCCTGTACGTCTTCCTGTGCTTGTTACGACAATGAGGATAATAACGGGAATTATCCAAGCGACGACGAGAACAATTCTTACGCGACCCCTGACGAGGGACTCGAAAAGAAAAGTAATGCAATCGAGAAAGATCACAAGGCTGGTGCTGTGACTCCAAGTGGTGATGATCTGCTGCTTTCTCCAGAGTTAGAAGAAGATATCAGAAGAATTTTACGACATGACCTGGCCGTCATCGAAGCGATTAACATGGATCGTGTAATGGAATCCGTGCCAAGAGCTGAAAATCCGGAAAGCCTCATTATCAATGAGGTTAATGAAATGTAATGAAGTTTTTAAAAGCATTTTTACCAGATAATACATCTATTATTTATTTGTAATCTAAAGTACTGAATAACAAAATGTCATTTATACAGTTATTTATTTGTGTCGAAGCAGAGTCAATAATTATATTTATATTGTAAAGATTCTGTAAGGCAGTCACCTCAAATCAAGCTAATGTTAGAGACAAAGAGACAATTTGCATCTTATTAAAAACATTGATCTGCCAATCCCTACGTCCAAAGCATACCCCGACAGTGTTCAAACTAAACAAACTGTCTGACGAATAATGAAATATTTATTTACTAATCATGAAAATATATTGCTGATTGATAACGATTATCACAATTATCAACAAAATTTTACAACTTTGTGTAATATAATGCTTTTCAGTATTGTTATTGTTAGTGTTAGTACTGTTAGATTGTTACAAAAATTGCCGTAAAGACTCATCGTGGCATTTTGTATGCAATCACAACCAAGGGTTTTCAAAGCACAAACATGACATGCTGAAGAGGAAACATGAACCGTGATAAAGCGAAAAGGCTCATGAATTTTTCATGACAAACAACAATAAAAAAAGAGCAGGCATCAGAGCGAAATTATTAATGAGTCTGATCACGATTTTGATGATGACGGTTGGACTAAGCAGCATCTTTTAAAATAAATATATCTACAATAACCACATACTAGATAAGCCAGCCAATGAGTAACGTCTCGTCTCAATGTTAGCGTCATCATATTCATCTTCTTTATTTTTTCAAATAAATCTGTGGCTTACATGAAAGCTGAGAATAAGTTAGCATTGAATCTAGTATCCTTCCACGCTTTGCTTACATGATCATTTTATCTTGTCATTAAATAGCCCCGAAAAAACTGGTTATTGATAAAGCTTCCTCCTCTTTTCCATGTATCTAAGCCTAAATATTCAATCAGGGATGGAACGAAGCTTCTCTGTGTCATGTACATAGTGCGAAAAATATCTAAAATGTTCACGATATAAATAAATACATTTATTTGCAACAATAGTGTGGTAGGGGAGTGATGATTATTTCATACTCACTCCACATGTCTGTCCTAGGGTTCTCATTTTATTCTTAATGCGTCTCTGTTGCAAGAGCTCGAGCAAAAAATTCACAGATCTTGTATCATGTCAAGTAAAGTGATCTTTTCTGTCGTCAGTCGGTGGTGACTGCTACTCTCTTCCACTAATTTTGTATTTTAAAATTTTAAAAATAAATATTAGTTTTCATTTATTCAATACAACAAAAATCTATATTTCTCTAGGTTCACTGTTTACAATGACAAGAGCAAGTGATTGTGGTAAATAACTCTCTGCAACTGGCAAAGGGGCGTTATTAAGAATTTATCACATTTACATCATACTGTAGTATGTAATTTTGTCAGTCAGTTTAACTCGTTGAATTGATCATGCGAATGTCGCGGTGTTTAGTGTAGAAAACACATTTTTCGCATAGGCCAACAAGGTGGCTAAATGATTAGACCACTAAAATGGACAATGTTACCCCTGAAAACGACAGCGCTGGTTGCATTGACCTTTTTGTGGATCCAGCAGAGTTATCCTCTGGAGACTTATATGACTCCAATTCTACATCAGCGTCACACTCCTCAGTTACAATTGATCCTTGGATTAACCTAGTCTTCAACGGAGTAGGTATTTTATTACTGGCGATTTTCGGAATTACTGCGAACGTGCTCAGTGTGATTGTTTTAAGTCACCCGAAACTCAAATCCTCCCTCACAACTTTACTCCTGGGCCTGACAGTCTCGGATGTGTTTGTCATTGGTACTTCGTTATTTATATTCAGTCTGTCTCCAATTCTTGACAATTTAGGAGTTTTACCATGGTATACTGCTACTGCACGTCCTCACCTTCTCCCTTGGCTCTTACCAGTGGCCCTTACAGGTGACATTTTAAAAGACAAATCAGCTTCTTTGACATTTTTATGGTTTAAGTAAGCTGACCAAAGATTGACTGAATGTTTTATTTATTTTTACTGTAGCTCAAATGAGCTCCCTTTACTTTACGGTAATCATCACTTTGGAAAGGTAAGTAATGTAAAAAGCATCCATAAATTTTCCTTTCTTCCAACTCAACCGAGCTGAGCTCAAAGATTGAAAAGTAAAAAAGTCACTTACGACAGAAAGTCGGTTGACCGTTGTATTTGTTTACAGATATATCGCTGTTTGTCTACCTCTTCAAGCCAGATCTCTTTGTACACGTTCATCCGCCAAAAAGGCTTCACTCCTCGTCGTTTTCATCTCCTTTCTTTATAACATCCCACGTTGGTTCGAATATCGAACAATTCTTGCCTCAAATTGCACTACCCACGCGGCTTACCGGGAGACGGAAACAGATTTCAGAAATGACCCAAACTACATCCTCTACTATGTTAACTGGGGTTATCTGGTGGTCATTTACCTTATCCCTTTTACTATTCTGCTTCACTTCAACACTGCCATTTATCGGGAGGTATGCAACAAAGTTTTAAGACACCATTAGACTATTGTATATAAGGACTTCTCTCATATCAATAACTGTTCCAAAATTAAAACACTCTTTTATACAAGACCGTTCAAATCAATGATTGTTAAACAGGGTGAATTGCATGCTTTGCGTTCTTAAATAATCTATGCGTGATTTTCAGCTGACCAGAAGTTGTTAAAAAATAATAACTTCGGGTCTCTTTTCCTATTTTACATCTTTATCTTCAGGAAGCGGAATGAGCCATGATCTCGAGCTCAGATCTGGATTCTTTCCATTTTAAGAGCCTAGACACATTTCTTGGCTCACTTTTCTAAACTTTTACAAACTGCTCTTTCACTTTCAGACAAAAAAGCATCGGTCCAGAAGGAGCTCTCTATCGCCCACCATGACGAACAGGGACAGTGAAGATATACAGCTAGCTGTAATGCTGCTCGCCATTGTGGTCACATTCATTGCGTGCAACATGCTAGCTCTTGTTATTAATGTAATGGAAAGCTTTGGACTGGGCGAGATTGGAAATTTAATTCCCGTCAACAACTTTCTGATAGTGTGCAGTAGCTCGACCAATTTTGTGTTCTACTGTGTATTTGGCACCGAATTTCGAAAACGACTCGCGACTACTTTACGAATTAATCGCGGAACCCGCCGTAGCAGCGGCAACGGCGAAAGTAAGCGTAGGAAGTGTAGTGGGATCCATTCGTCATTTGTAATGGTCACATCTTCATTTTCAGAACATTTAACCAGGGTACAAGAAAATGATCCGGAAGCAAAGGAAAATGACCCAACGAAACGATCTTCAGTGAATGTGAGGACAATTCCTCCAATAAATTCAAACGATTCCAATAACAATGGAGGCCGACAAACTTCCTCTCGAGCTGATCATCGAAATGTATACGAAGGCCTTAATATGGACGCCACGAGTAGTAGTAGTCAAATTACTGTAAATAGCATTATTCCAGACGATTTGTAAACGTTTTAGACAGACAAACAAACATTTCTTGCTGCTTGAAGTGTTCAAGATGTTTTTATACACAATATTTTCTTTTTCGCATAATTAATTTTAATTTAAAGTCTGATCAAGTGTAGCTGCCAATCGTTTTTGCCTGTTACACAAATAAAACCGTAAACAAATTAAGATCGACACACAAATTATTAGTATTGTTGCAAGATGTTAATTGTTTTCAATTGAATGAATGAAACTATTGACCATATCATAACCTAATCATGTTATCATTCTAACACCAATTTTATAGGTCTACACGATTTACAGACAAGTTTTTATAATTTTCTTCCGAAATATATTTTTGGGTAACGCGAAAAAACAGCCCCGAAATAACAGCCCCTCGAAAAAACAGCCCCCGAAATAACCACCAACGAAAAAACAGCCCTACGAAAAGACAGCCCCCGAAATAGCAGCCCATGAAAAAACAACCCTACAAAAAAACTGTCTGTTATGGTTCTGGTTGTCGGTTAGGATACATGGGTTGGGGCA
>VYYJ01005347.1:0-11285 GCA_021029165.1 Cyphoderus albinus
CATCCAAGGAATAGCTTCCCCTTCTCATCCAACTGCCGTTGACAAAATTTGCTAGACGTGATGAATTCCCGGAACCATTTGAGTTAGTTTGAGAGCCTCCATGGAGAACCCGTGGAACTACTTTATTTCCGGTCTTAGAACTCCAAGTACTTGAACTGTTCTCATCAGAAGATTGAGATTTTTGAGATGACTTGTCTGAAGTTTCAGCTTCAGTCTGGGTCGATTGATTTTCATTCTGAGCATTTGACGAAGACAAAATGGGTACAATGCTTGGAAGAATTGTAGAATTTAAAGCACTTTCTACAGTTTTTGTGTTTTCTTCGCGAGGTTGCTGGGCATCTGAGCCATTTGCAGGTATCGGGGTGAATCGTGCAAGATCAAAAGGCCTTCCGGTTATCTGGACAGGGTTCAGTAATTGATTATGGAAAGCTGAGGCAGTTGGCAATGACACATTAAGGATAACACCTTTTGCCAGTGTTCGTGTCGCTTTGGATGAATTGTTGTCGTTGCTTCTGTTTAATGACAGATTTGGTTCTTCTTTTTTATTACAATTTTCCCCTGCTTCACTGTCCGCGCTGTTTCCAATGTCAATAACCGTGTCCTGTTTAAATTTCTTGCCAGCATTCTTCACACTATTTTCAGCGTCAACTTTGACATATGGTTTGGTAGCATTAGAAGCAGCATCGGGTTTCGACAGAATTTCATCACTCCCAGAATGAGATTTATTTCTGATTTCTACTGCGGGATCTTGGGACTTTACTCCGTCGTAACTCGGCAAGCCTTCCGCACCCCTGTTGGCGGAGCCGTTGGCTGACATTTTACTATTGTTTAAATAACTTTTACATGAACTAATTTTATTACAATGAATATAATTTTACAATGTAAATCTGGTAGAAAAAGAATAAAATTTACTTAGAGAATTCAGTTTATGTCTTGATGAAGAGTACAGGTGTACTTGAAAGCTTGACACGATTTAAATAAAATATATATAATAACATGGAATCCTCAAACGTCGTTCAGAACTTAATTAATAAAATGTACTGTTACTTTGTCACATTTCTACAAAAGTAAATCTCGTTTTTAACCACATTCAATTGTAAATGAATCACTGCTTCCACTACTTAAAACTAAAGCCTCGAAGAGAAGTAGTTTCTTCCAATTTTCGGTGATGAAACTGAAATTATAAATCGAGCACCAGAGGGTACTTTGACTCAGGTTTAGAAATTGTTCTAAGCTATACTGTAAGCTGACATATGTCAGTGACATGCGATATTCAACGTCATCATAATGATATTATTTGCGATGAAATTGTACGTGGAGAAAGCAAAATGTTTACTTTTCTGTACGTATTAGACGTCAAAATTCATAGCTTGTGTTGTTATATACTACAGTATTTGCAATGTTGTCTGATTACAGAAATCAACTATTTTAATAGTAATTTAATTTGAAAATGGACGTGACATTTCCTATATTAAGAAGAAAATATTATGCTAATGTCAAAAGGTACTTAAAATCGGACTGCAATTGGCGCTTTGCATAATTCATCGAGGTGTTTTAAAGTACATTTGCCGTTACATTTGCGTGGGGCATTTAGAGAAATAATTTCAGACTCACAAAATCATATTTTGAACATTTTACTTTCTCCGTCTACTATAAAAACCACCTTAACAATTCAAAGTAAATATATAAAAATAATACACCCCATCTGTGACGAATAATGAAAAAAACAAATTCTGTTTGCAGTGACAATCAAAATAAACTTAGCGTGGTGAAAGTTGCAAAGGAAAGCATTATATACCATTACATTGCATTGGTGGTGAATGATCCGTTCGCTTGTAAACGTTGAATGAAATACGAATTTTAGATATGGGTGGTGAAGGTCTGCTTAGTCTCAATAAGCAATGCGTAAAATGCATTGAATTATTAACTCTGAACTAGTGAAGTAAGACGTTTTTAATTTCATGTATTTTATGTTCATTGTGTTGCACGTATGTACATAATGTAATATTTATCTGTGTATTATGAAAAAGTAACTCAAAGTATGAGGTAATATTTGAAGCATGGGGTTTATGTAAATAAAAAGTAACAAATCGTGTGAAAAATTCTCAAAATGAAAAATTGGTTACATGTACTTAATTTTCAAGTTACGTGCACTGTTCATAACATTAAATGAATATTATGGAATATTGCAAAACAATAGCATTTAAAGTTTATTATTCACCACCGCACCACGCGCCCACTTCATGGTGAAAGCATTATGCAAACACCATTCTAAAGCTGGTTTCTCTATCGAAAACATTATTGGCTCATTCTGAACTATTCCTTCCCACTGATATTCCCTGCCTTTCCTTGATTTGATGTAAGGTGTGCCGATGCGCACGCAAGTCTACAAAGACGAAGAGAGTTAGGCTTAAAGTTGTCAATAATTACTTTGCTCATTTCTCTCTCTCCTTCAGCCTTACCAATTTTTGCTGCTTTCATCAACTTATCATTCTATGCATCACTAACTAACTATTTAGCTTTGTTTTTTCATCTCATTTTAAAGCCATTACATAACATGTTGAAGTGCACGGCGTTTGTTTTATTCAATTTTAATAAAGAGTATGGAGAAAGAAAATTTATTTCTGGTGAGTCAGAGTAAGGGCAGCGTCTACCATGCTCCATTATTATACTGTATTGAGTGAGTCAAAACACTTACTACAAAGTATTTACAAGCAAAATGCAATATTTATTTGGAGGTAAAATAGGGTGAATAGGTTTAGTTCTTGCCACAGATGCAAAGATTCAAATTTAATTTATCGTATCATTTTATGCTAGTTGATTCGCCCAATCAAAGCAGTGTCATGCATATCGTGTTGAAAATTGATTTGCGATAGAGTAAAATGCTCATTTTAAATAAAATATTCACACGCAAGTAGTTAATGTTTATTTAAGTAGATTTAGTTATATAGTTACACAAACTGCTTTGTGTAGAAAATACGGGTCGGGAGTTTTGCTACTGGTATCTAATTGAATTTTTTAATTTAAAAATTGCAATAAATAATTTTTATTTAAAATCGTTTAAATTTAATATTTGCTTGTAGCATTTAGGCATATGCTTAGTGTCAACGATTTTTATTTCAAAAATTGTCTTCCGCGAAAGTGTGTGATTATTTCGTCAAAGATGAAACCAGCTCATAATGTATCACTGAAGTATATAAATCCCTCTCTAATCGTAAGTAATAATATTTTTAATTTTACAATTTCTCCATAGTCGCAGATGTCGCTTCTTAACTTTTAAAGAAAAAATTGTTGTTCATGATGAATAAATACAGTGTGTGTGGTGAAAAATGAATTTAGATATTTTGGTAGATTGGATTAAAAGAAAATGTATAGATAACGGTTAAATATCGACTCGCTGCATCTTACTTAACGAGTGATAATCAGCCCAACTTACTGTATCGGTCTATTGTATTAAACGCTGTTTGCATAATCGAGAAGGAAGTAATTCATCCAGAACAAGACACACAAAAATGGTTTGCGTCACCTACCTAATTATTTATTTAGGCTCTCATGACAAATACAACAGCCTGTTTACCCTTACTGGATATTTTATACGTAGAACCTTGCATGAATAAGACTGAAGTACTAAATGGCCTGATTGTGAAATGAAACTATTACGAATCTTGCAGTTGTTGAATTGTTTCTTAGCTTCTTTCACTAAACCCAAATTCATTTAAAGCCGATTCCAAGCAAGATACAAAAATTCAAGTTTTGCTGCATAGTGTATTTATATAGCCTCTGGGGAAAATATGTTATGGTTAACAAAATAAATGCAGTTCAGAATGCACCGATTTGAAAAAATACATTTCAATTCATGTTTTGCATGCTTACTTTGAAATCGTGACGAACAACATATTACTGCGTTTGAGATGAGTTTTATAACAAATCATTGGTACTGAATTACGCTATTTATCTAGAAATTTCTCAGTAGCCTCGTAAATAATCTTATCTTTAACCGATGAATGCAATTTTAAAAAAAGTAGTATTATAATGAATTTTTTCTCTTTCGAGAGATCTATACCAATGCTATGAATCATCACTCCATCAAACTATCCAACAATAAAAAACATGCATTCAAATTAAGCATAAGAAACCCGGCAAAAAGGGGAACTGTCACCCCTAAAATGCCAAAATCATCATTAAATAATTAGTTTACTGACCGTACGTGTTCGTGTGCGTGTAATGTACATGATATCATTGATACCCCATGAACAGCATGATGTCTTTTGTACTTTCTATTACTTTGTAAATTGTGAGTTTCTGTCTAACAAGGGGGTTGATGTTTTAGTTTCTAACAGTAACATCAACCCCGTTGTTAGACAGAGAACTCACAATTATAACAATTCCAAATTCACCCGACAGCTACTCTCAACCTAATTCTACGTAAACACGTAAATGTTACGCCACGATAGGACATGATCATGTGAACGTTTGTTATCTTCTATTTGTTATTCTTATTTGGTTTTATTGCATTTTCATGCTATAAGATAATGCAGAAAGCACCCAACTAAATTAACAATAAAACCAATAAAAGGTGACTAACAAGTAAAGCAAACAGCGTTTTAAACAGTTTTAATTAACCAATAAACAATTACGTAAAATGTTTGTTGGGACTCTACTACACAGCTAGACATTTATAAAACCACAGCTATTCAAACATTTTACTTACCTTGTGAATAAAGCTTTTGCTGAGATTCTGTGATGCGCATTGACGCCTATCCACCAGAGAAGATGGATCTCCAGAGAATGCTGAAGCCTCCCTCTCCCGGGTATTGGTTTTGTTTCAATTTATGATATAAAAAATCTAAATAACAGAACGCATTTTGTGTTCGCAGATCATAATGCAAGCCCTGATACAATTCAGTGACTAAATCGAGAAGTTTACCTAATCTGCGTTTTTCACACAAACAATGCACTGCGCTTCTACTTAACGTCACTTTATATACATGAAAATGCAAGTTTTCGTTGCAAAACTCAACCACGTAAGACAAAGACCAAAAGATGGAAAATAAAACTTCAAAATTATAAACCCACGACAAACTAAAAAAACTTTTTCCGCAATAAAGGTAAATGAATCAATTAAATAAAACAAAACTGTTCTTAAATAATGGTTTTTTAATTCAACGTTAGCAATAATTTATATTTTTGCTAAGAATAGCCAGAAGATTGTGGTGGTGTGAGAGTTGAATCCAGAATGAAGCGGAAGCTACTAACCAGCTAGGGAAAACAAAATCGGCAAGAAGTGTTATAAATGGGATGCGTCACGTTTCAAGTATTGTATGTCATGCTGTATATTTCTATGAACGATGGTTTAGTATTACAAACTAGTAAAATTTGTGTAACCAAACAATCGTTCATAGAAATAAACAACAAATTTCCGGCTATAAAAATTCCCGGACACTGGCGGCGGCGGGCCACACTTGGACACGCAATAAGCACCTGCCACTTTACCTCAACAAAAACATAATCTAACAACTTTAAAGGATGAGTATTTACTGTTAGATAACTAAAGTCGTCGTTGAACTACTCATAAGTTTTTTTTAAATCATTAAAAAGAGCGGTTATAATTATGAATAATCAACAATTACGTTAGTAATTTTGTGAGTTTTTGACTTCTGTGTACTTGACCTCACATGATTTAATATAACATTGTTCAGTAAAGAAATACCACTTTAAGCATTGAAACGGTAAGTAACTTAAAACAAATTAGTTCAATGCTCATCTTGCTTCGGTCAGAGTTCATTCAGTATTCTATAAACATGTTCGACACTCCGTTTGATGATTAAAAAAATACAGAAATGCTTGCTTTTATGATTTTAAGAACCGAATGTTATAATTACTGTTGTGCGAAATCCAGTCGGCATGTAATTGAAGAAAACTCTTTTAACCACCCTTACCTATGGTAGATTTAATCATGATCATCGTAATAAATTACATAATTATTGCGATTGCCATCTAATATAATTTTATATTAACTATCAGTGTTTAAGAAGGCAATTCTTACCTACAATTTCGACCGCAGTCTTGTGAGTTGTGACTTATTTACATATAAGTTAAGCCATGCGAAGAAATGGTTGATTAAATGCTTGCTTTTACTCATTTTGTTTAGGTATATCTAACGCTCATTTAAGTTCAAACAACAAAGAACGTTATTTTCATTTGCAGGGAAGACAGGTACATATACGCATGTAAAACCTAAATCATAATCCCATACTTCCACATACATACGAACATATTATATGTATGTACACATAAGACAAACTCTATGAATTGAGCTTTGGAATTCTTTTGAAAAGGATTATTTATTTTGGTCCACGCAACATACCTACATACATACCTAATTGTTAAAGGCTTTATTATTCCTGCTCACAATTTCTTCGTATGATCAAACAGGAGTCAGGAGCTCATAAAAAATTTGGCTGCTTCAGCTTCATTTCCATTTTTCATTCTGACAATTAAAAATCGTTGATATTTAACTCCACGTGTTAGTTGAAGAAAGCGACGCACTTCTAATGAAATAAAACCAATTGAAAACTGCTGTTTTCTACTATTAGTTTTATTACACGAAAACCAGGACGGCACAAAATGTCTTCAAAAGACCTTCCTGTCGAGGTAAGGTGGCCACAGAGCTTGACAATTTTCATTTTGGATTCAATTTCAATAAACATTAATAAAAATAACTGAATCGATATGCTTTTTCATTTTAGATGTGGGAAATTATATTCGGTTTCAGCAGTCTGAATCACACGATTTCCCCTTCACGGACAACAGCCTTTTTCAATGCAATTTTGTACAAATGTTTTGGTAAATGCCTTCGTCACATGATCTATTTCATTCTACCCTACTTTTGTGGACAAGATTTGTTGACACTGCGCCGTGCGCCGCGTGTGTCAAGATTTCAAAAATTTCACCGAGCAAATAATAGAACAAAGTTTGGACACAAACGATGAGAATTTTCATGATAACTCGTGGAAGCGCCGATTTATCCCCTTCGTGACACTTGGCGGAGAATACCGTCCTTCTGTTTCCCAATTTCAACACGCTTTGGAAAATTTGACATTTGAGACAAACGGAAATGCTTTCATGCAGAGATTTCTTTCTGTTTGCAATCGACCCGGAGATGACATTGAACAGGATGAAATGCATAAGTATTTGAGACAACACGGGGCTGACATCAAGTGCCTTCAAATTAAATTGACTATGACAAATGAAGAATCACTTCGACGGCGACTTTGGAGTTACCTACAGAACACAAGAAACTTGGTTAGATTTCAACTGATTGCGGAAATAATCATCAATCATCACCAATTATTCTTGGATAGGGAGTGGGACCTGCCCCTGCAATTAAATGCTCTTACATCCGTTCGCATCACATCGATATACAATGACACAAAGAGGTTTACGAGCGGGGACGGATACTTCTTAAATTTGTTTCATCAACAATTTGAACAGTTGAAGGAAATCAAATCTCGAGATGGGGATTTTTATAGGTTTATTCGCATTGCCCCACCACTTATTTTCTTATCAGCTCTTGACATTTGTTTAGCCCGAAGAAGTACATTTTCAGAACTCATCTACCTTCATCAACGAGGATTACGTTTAAAAAAGTTGACTGTGAGGTGGAGTCAGCCAGATGAGGTATGGTGGATAGGGAAAAGAAATAAATATGACTTTTATCGAGTGCTTACAGACATTTGAAACTTCTCTGAAAATTCTCCACATCCGTTTCAGGGAATTAACAAAATTTGAATTGTTTTCTGAGTCAGTGCCTGAACCGCCACAAATAGAAAATTTTCACACGCTGGTTTTGACGAATGGCGTGTTTGCTAATTCAGTTTTCGGTGGACTCAAGGCCTTCAAATTACGAAATGTGCATTTATACTTTGATGTACTTCCCCTCGCAGACAAAGTCGTTGGAAGTGTGCAATCTGAAGTAAACATTTTTAGCCATCTCCCTTACCTAGAGAGATTCACTTACCAAAAACTTCAGGGAACCGAACTTGAAAATGAAAAGACTTTATTTTCTGATGGATAACAAAAACATGTTTCTTCTTAATACCCAAACACACAAAGNTCAGGGAACCGAACTTGAAAATGAAAAGACTTTATTTTCTGATGGATAACAAAAACATGTTTCTTCTTAATACCCAAACACACAAAGGTTGACATTTATTTATATTTGCATTTTACCTTTTTCACTCTTTGTTATCAAACGAGAACGTCCATTCATATGTTAAAAGGATATATCAAGTAATTGTTGTAGAGCGATTAAATACGTCGTGGAATTACTCATTATCTAGAAAAATGTAAACGTTAGGTGCATGCATGAATAAATATGATTGCCTGATTGATTCTCAAATTCTAAATTATTTCTAAAATTTTATAATCAAATTACAGACAAGATGAGTGATCGTTTGAATATTATCATGTTGCTCAGAGTGAACTCGGATGGTTTGGTAGTCACACAACTCAAAAATATATGCATCTATAATATTATATTGAATTTAACAAACTTGACAAAAACGATAATAAATTTTATTTACATACTCAAACTATTTTACGACCTCAATTTGTCCTTTGAGTGTCCTTGGCTTTATTTGAACCACTTCTTTTAAGACGTCCTTTTCCTTCTGCACAACATCCTCCGAAAATTTACTCATCGCCCCAAATCTACTATACTGAATGCACCCAAATAAACTCACAACTTGGACCACGGCCGGTGATATGTTATCATTGGACAGTTGTATCATCATCATCCAGACAATGATGGTCACAGCAAACAGAAACAGCAGAATGTACATTTGGGCCACACCTGCTATTTTGTTAATGCGTTTCACCTGATTCCTCACCATGTACACGAGATTAAACAAATTCCTCAGACTATACTGTCCAATGGCGAATTTGTGTTTGGATGGTACCACTGCTCGTTCGATCTAAAATTAACAAGTTCAAAAATCTGCTTTTGAAATGATTCAGTATTTTAAAATACGTTTCCTTTTTTATTACCTCTGCGAATGCCTGTACCATTGTCTTCATTAACAAGGCCAGTTTATATTGTTCAAAGGTCGAGTTTAGAACACTCGCCCCTCCAAATCCCAATATCAACCAACATTGCTCTCTCTCCAGGTAGGTACATAGTCCATCAAAATCAAAGAAACATTTTCTATAAACATACAGCGAAAAGCCAACAACACAAAATGTACAAGCCCACCGTGTACCCCAAAAGCATTTTAGACAACTTATCAATGCGTTGGAAATGGACATGCTCGTCCGGAAATGTTTCTGGAAACTGAAACGCAAAGTTTTCCCATTCGTTTAAAACAACGGCGAATTTTTCATTCATGATGAAACTGGCAAATGCTGCAACTCCGCATGCCAGGAAATACATGGTGAGGAAGGCGGACATTAAACCGTCTCCAAATTTAGTATCATGAGTAGACTCACTGTAATAAAATACATATAATAATTTGAAACATTAAATTGTTACAATTAAAACTTTCACTCTTCTAAAAGGTAATAGTAGATTCTTACTCTCTTGACCCTGGAATTCGGCTGGCCTTGTAATCCCCAAGAATCAATCGATAAGCAAGGAAAGCAAAACCTCCAGCGTAAGTCAACTGTGCAATAAAAGAGTAGGCTCTGAGCCAGCATTGTTTTTGAAAGTGGAAACGTCGATAGGTGATGCTGGAATTTTCATAAGCAACTTTCACAAACTGCAACGGATTGTTCCCGAAACTTCTTAGGAAATACAGCGGTCTCAGGAATGATTATTGTAAGAAACGATAGTTCGTTAGCCGAGTCTCTTTTCGCTTGCTGGTTTTGATCTGTTCCTTCACCAGCCCCAATTGTGCCTGGTTGCTGGCGAGTTTCGAATTCAAATTTTCGAATTAGTTTCAAGTAGAGTTCACTGTTGGGATTCATGTTTTATTCGTTATTGATTCTGAATTTCATAGACTACTAGGGTAAACATTCTCTTACAAAGGTAGGACCAGCACGACAGTAAAACCGCAATTTGTTTATTTAATTAGATAATGTATTTCTATTATGCAAACACTTTAGGTGGATCACCTTTATGACAGTAAATGTCAATGTCGCAATTTGTTTTAAATGGATTAAATTGGAGTCTATTCAGCTTAAATCATAATTGATTGTATTTTATGTTAAATGTATGCGTGTCTTGAATTTGCAAAGAAAATTATTGCATTTAAAGTATCATTATACAATATAACCTAACAGTGGGCGTACAGTGGAGTTTACGAACTATTTAATTGAATAAGATTGTACTACCTTATATTTGCATCAAGTTGTTTCTAAATTATTGTATTATTAATGTACATAAAGCAAGCATTATGCTTTGCTTGTATGCTTCATTAATGTTTAGTTATTTATTATATTAACCCTAACTACATCATTCATATAAACAAAATTGATGCTGTTGGTACTCTATTCAATGAATTTTCTGTGCTCTTTGTTTCAGGTTTCAGAATTTATTCACATCATTTTAATCCATTGTTCATTCATTCCATTGTTGGATTTAAAAAAAATGCTGCAGAGTTCATTCGGAACTCAACCTAGTTATAATTTAAGACTTAATAAAAACAAATTTTCTGCTAATGTAGACTCCAAGTCTTTTTGATCATGTCAGCAGCCATTTCCCCGATAAGTATGGAAGGTGCATTGGTATTCGCACTAAAACAGTTAAAATAACTTTTGAGATATAACGGTTGCTTACACGTAAATATACAATATTATTTAGTCACATCTCCTTACTTGGTTACATATGGCATCACCGAGGCATCCGCTACTCTCAATCCTCTGACTCCGATGATTCTCAACTGTGAGTCAACAACTGATTTCGGGTCACCAACTTTGCCCATTGAGCAGGTCGACGTAGGGTGAAAGAGTGTCAAAGTGACTGTTCTGATGAAACATTCTATGTAAGCGTCACTCCAATTCTGAAATCTTTCACAACCTGGTAACTGCCGGTTTGGAAGACGGGCATCCAACCTTTGCATCACAGTTAGGCTGTCCATTCAAAATACAATTGAACTGTTTGTCAAACATTACAAGTTTCGAAGGGCTTGAAAAAAGCTTGCAAATAGCTTGAAAGTTGCCTAAAGTTAATGTTCCATTAAAATAGCGAAATTGTAATTTACTTAAATATTATGTTGTCGTTAGAAACCCTGGCATTCTAAATAGAAAAATGATTATCAAGCTATTTGAAACTTTCAAGCACCTTGATT
>VYYJ01005348.1:0-11277 GCA_021029165.1 Cyphoderus albinus
AATAAAACCTAGGCTTTCAAATGGTACTTAATCCATTTGAATTGAATGAGTATTTTTTGAGAAATCGTTGCTTAAACTTTGTCTAAGAAAGCAAGCGTTCAGTTATGACCGGTAGTGTATATATCAAATTAATTTTCTGTCTGACAGCTCAGACGACTTCTCTTTTTGTCGCACAATGCGAACCATTTGGTGAGATTGAGTAAGGATGTAGTAAATCCTTTGAGCTAATGTGTGGTAGTTGTTCATTAAAAGCGACCACCACTTCCTCCGCATTCAACAGGAGCTAAGTTGGAAGGCTACGTAACGTGAAAGTATGTAGGAATGTATCAGATTTATTAGAGAGCGATAAAGGGAACACGGCGGTCTAATCGTTGCACAGACTGAGAAGCCCGAGGGTAAACGAATTTCCAGTTTGGTTTTTGAGACAGAAAGGGATATTTTGCACTTGTACGTAAACGGGCCAGAGTCGGAGACAGGAGCGGGCAAATTATTTATGGCCCCTTGCTGGATAAAGTATTTACTACCGGAAGAAATTATTAAAACACAGCTTTTCAGGAAAAGCAGTTGAACCTAACCTAAAAATATTTTGCTGGTACGATACATATGTAATAAAGAGAAAATAATTACACACTGAACAATGGTTGTTTGTTTACACAAAAGCCCTATTGTTGGATTGGATTAGTCAGTTTCTTTAGAAAAAAATAAAATGAAATAAACGGAAAACAAGTGGAAAAGTAGTAACTCTTTTTACAATCTCCTCATGATTAAACTTGATTTGAGAAAAGTAGCCACTTTCCTCAGTGGCATCCTAGAATTCCTTTACCAAGAAGGAAACCAGCATTTTCCGTCCGTTCTTATAAACACATAATCCCACAATACAAAATGAACAATTCTTGTTTTATCTGCTTGCAAGTTCCATATGTGAAAATTGTATTTTATAGTAGTGTATTGTCAGTATTCCATAAACAGTGCCAGTGGGGAATTGATATGTACATTCACGCATTGCTTACCTATAAAGTTTACATTAAAACAGAAGAAAAAAGGTTTCAGAGGGGCTAATAAATCTTGGCTTTTGATGCTGACACGAATGGTCTAACGTGATTTACGTGACATTCAACCTCGACGAATTCTTTACGTATGTACACTTCGTCTCAAAACAATATATTTATGTCAACAAAAAAGTGTGTCTTTTGCCCTCCCAGTTTCATAATACAGTAGACTATTATTACCCCGCCTGCACTGTAACAGGAGCCATTCTCTCTCTTCATGTTACACATGCTGCGGCGGGGATCTAGCGCGATGCATAATGCACACACAATGGCAAATGGTAATAATCTCTGTTTAGAAAACCCCGTTGCTACCTATTTAATGGCAAGGGAAAGACGACGAAGGAGAAAGACGGAACTCTGTGTATTATTACTCTACTTTATCCTCTTTGTTTGCGATTTTTTCCCTCTTCCGTTTTCTTTTCTTGTTGTAAACAAGCGTTCATTCATCCAGACTTTGTATTGCAGTAAGCCACAATGGGAGTCCGCTCATTGTATTGTGCACCGCCAATGAAATTTGTAGCCATGCGCTCATATAGACAAAGTTGTAAGGCACCGCTTTTACAGCGTCACATGTCGCATTACGCAGTATAATGAAGAATGAGCGAAGCATTATTCAAGCCAATTCTTGTTTCCTTCCTGTTACTTTTTTAAAGGGAAAAGAAGAGAAAAGAAGTCGCAGTTCTCTTTTTATTCCCTCCTCTCCGATGGTGCGTTCGAAAAAGTCACATTCCTAACTGCCGTTGTACTGTGCGAAAGCCACGATGCGTGACATTTTTATAGTTCACTCGCCATTATCGTTGTTCTCTACTGTAACACATTTTAAATTATACGAAATACTTGAACGCAATTTTATTTCTCCACATTATGTACATTTTATGTAGGCAAACTAGGAGGAGAACTGAACCAGCAAATAAAAAATGTGCAACACGATATGTACACTTCTTGTTATTTCACACTATCATCGTCTCATCTCCACATCCCAGGATTACCCTACTTTCCTTTTCGGAATCTCCTTCCTATTTCAAAATTACTAGCAATCATCACATTTCGAATTCATTGCTTTCTTTATAGCACAATGGAATAATGAAAATAAAATATTCATTGCCTCTCTAATGAAACGTGTCCTCGAGTTTCATTTCACGAAGATAGTCACATTGCTTATTACATTACATATTTAAACTTTGATTGATTTATCAAGCATGATTGAAGCTTGATTAAAGTGTGCAATTCCGATTAAATACTTAAGAAAATGAAATGATTGACAAAAGTAAGAATAAATTCTGAAAACTTACCGTTCCATCGCCAAGTTTTTTCACTCGGCACCTGAGGAAGGCATGATTCCCTAAGTGCTCCGACAAATTGGTCATCATAGCGTGGTCAAAAAAAGGCTCTGCTCCGGTATCACTTCCTCCGTAGCTCGACGAGTAATACTGGGCTTGAGCGGAGCTCATGGAGTAAGTTGATTCGGAAGATGTGGAAGATTCGTCGGAATATGAACCACTGTTCCAGTCATCTGGGATTTTCACCCAAGGATTTAAAATCTGAATTTCTGCCGAGTCCACTGGAATTATTTAGACATACGGAAGTGTTATCACATTATCCAAACGACTTTACCCCGTATTTAAAAGCTTATAGACTTAATCTTACAAATTTGATCTATGCAGTATATCTTATAACGGCCTATTAACGTATGCATTGTATGCTAAAAGGTTTACGAAGTTGGGGTGAAATGAGAGGAGATTTAGCAGCGAAATGCTCATGCTGTTCATACCTTCTATCATTTTTCTTCTCGTAATGACAAATTGAAAGCATTTGTTATTCTTACATCACTCAACCCGCTTGCCACAGAAAATCTTGCATTCCCATCCGCATTTTGTATTCTGAGAACGTGTCTCCGCCAACTCTTTCAACCACGTCATTTTCTTTCTTTCGACATCATTGTTGCAGGTTTGAATGACTCGAAGCTACAAATGTGTACTACTTGACTGGTTGGTTTTCGTCTTTGCTTCCAGTATTTTCCAGCATTCATGTTATTGTATCATATGTATGACATGTGTGTGATGCTGTCGCATGCATTGTCATTTGTGCTTTGTAAGTGTCTAACACTGGGGAAGATACTACATCCGACAGCCCATTTAATTTGTGTTACTTTTGTGTGAGACGTCTCCTCAAGCAATGTACGTGCACGATCTACTTTTATACTGCACGCATTTTGAACTACTTTTATGTTTATATATCTGTTAGCCGTGAGTGGAAATCTAATAATGATTTCTTAATGCAACGGATACGGATGCTTTGCTAAATGAGGTAGCGAAATATTCAAATTTATTTTTTAAGCCTCTGTTCAGTAAAGTCATTCTCTTCACTTCTGCCCTGTCTGTTTTTAAATCGAGAAATATATTTTTTGGGCCTGAGTTTGGGAATTTGTCTTGGCTTTGTCAAGCTGATAAGGGAAAAAGAAAGTGTCAGAGAAAAATCTACCAGAATCTTCATCATACTTTAAATGTATTCCATGTATTTTATACGTTTTGCACGTTTGACTTATCCAAATGCATTATTATCACAGCATTTGAGGTACCTCAACCCTATTAGCGCAAAACGCATCTCTTTGCTTTTGAATCCTGAGATCGGCCTGCGGCTCATTTCATGGATATTCATGAGTGAACAAACTCTTCTGCTTTGCAGATTTCACATTCTCTCTCGGTACATTTATCAGGGGAACTGTGCGACTTTGTAGCGACATATGACACTGATTATGCACCAAAACCCCAATTGCTGTGACGGTTTAGTTTATGGATAACTATAATAGCAACACTCATTTATGCCCACTTTCTCGCATCAGAATACCTTAATTCAACTGTCGCATTTGAAAATTGTTAGCGTCTCGGCACTTTAATTAACACATTTTGGAAACTATTTTTAAAGTCTTGACTAACCTAACGGGCTAAACCATGAATTACCTCGACTATTTATTATAATAAACCTTTCCTTGTCGGTTTTTTTGCAAACTTGTCAATAGCACCTCATAACCTATCAAAAACAGCAATTATTACACAACGATTATTTTATAAGTGAAGGGTGATATGGTGGGCTGTCTGTCAGAGCCTCGGATGAGAAGACAGTGAACAATAACGTATTACAAAATGGAAGCAATTAAAATTGCCTTGTTTTGTATTACTGGTATACTGTAGGGTGTAATTAATTTTAATTTTTAATAAACTGTATGATAATTTCTCACCAACCATTCATCCCATCTTCCATTAAACTAAATTAAATGTATATGAAGAGAAATGCGAACTTACGTAAGGTGGAGTTGTTCTTGTCATGGCTGTTGTACCCATCGCCCACTTCAATTTGCGTGATGCCCGTTCCAAAAATTAGGAAAAGCGTGTAAATTACCGCTGGCCTAAATGGTTCCATTTCTGCAAGCAATAATTTTTAAACAAATTGTTTGAATTGAAGTTAGTCAAAGTATGAGCTATTGTGAATTGTGAACTCTTCATTAGAGTATACGCATTTATAATTCAAAAGAAATGAGGTGTGAGGTGCTGCAGAAGGAAAGAAACAAATCAAATCTGAAAACAAATTAAGCTTCCATGGGGTTTTCTAATTTATTTAATTACGTATCATTTCGTCGTCCGCTCTCAATCAACTAGTGATAAATCAATAGGTTCATTTTTACCTTGAAAACTACTTTGGTTTGGTCCAACAACAAAGTACGTTGCGATGCGGTCGAAATTATGTTGAAACTATTATAATACATGTACTTAAGTTAAATTGCAGTTATTTTAGTGACTTTCTCAGATTAGTCTTAAGAAAGGAAGTGCATGACACAAACAACCTCTCGGAATACCTTTGCGACAGAACAACAGTAAATATTGTAACAGAATGGCAATTGTTGCCTCCGGCCAAGTAAAAGCGGAAAAGAAAATGTCGTACATTCAAAACCAGGATACAGTGTGGCTACAGGCATTTAATTTACCACCATTTTTTATGTAAACACAAACAACCAAGTGGAAGCCTTCTATGTCTAAATTATAAATTATATTTTGCGTAATGCTCACATTTTCACAGTTGATAAGCATTAACAATTTCGGTGTACAAACATGAGCACCTAAGTTTTTCTACAGGAACGAAAGATTATTCTACCTCTTGTAATGAAAAGAAAGGTCTTTCGTAGCTTATTTTATTGTAGCGAGAAATGCGTGTTTCCTTTGCGTCACACATTTCATTGCCTACTGTTGGGAATTGTTTCCATCTGAGTGCGAGTATTCCAACAACAACGGTCAGCGGTCATGGCGCAGCAATGAAATTTTACCCACAACTTTAAACTAGTCAATTACACTTAGTTCATGTTGAAAACATGTTTTTTGATCTTCCATTCCTCACTCGAGCAATTGTATTGCGTGCTCATAAGCTGGAGTGGAAAATGAAAGAGCATGTTGTTCATGTAAGTACAAGAATGGCTAGTAATGTCGCCATACCTTACAGTATATTCCCTAACGGTTACTGCACAAGCGACCTTGAACTATGTTTGATTAGATTTTTGCCAAACTGGAAAGATTAAATTATAAATTCATGGCTTCAGCTTGTTTTTCTTTACAACCTCAAACTTTTCGCAGATCCCACTCAAACAGTATTCATTTTTCACTTTACGTAGGTATACACTCTCAGCTCAGCGCACTTACTTTCACCGAGCTCGTTTAATGCATTACGACAGAGAAAAAACTTCAAAGCAATCGATAAAAGAAGTTTTTACGAAGGCGTGTCACTAAAATGCTAATGGTCACATCACAAGGAGTGAAATACTTTGTCAAAGTCATGAAACTTTTTGAATAACTGGGTTAGTATAGGTGCTGTAATTTGGTTCAATTGAATGGATAACTGGAGCGAAAAACATAATAAATAAATAACATACCCCCTGAAATATTACCGCTATTTTTCACATCAAATCACACCTCATTTTCGCAATTCATATTAATGTGACTAGGAAATTAGTTTATGAAATTTTTTGCAATTGCGACATTGCAAAAATCAGAAGGAAACCTAAATAGACTTATTTATGCAACTTTATCTAAAAAATTAATGCAGTCACAGGCTCTTCTTTGTTATATGTGTTGTATGAAGGTTGGTCTACGTAGAACATCATTATAGTTCTCGAAATATTGACATTGTTTACTAAATTTTTTTAAAGGATAATAAAATCATCATAATTAAGTTTTGTAAATAAACAGAATGCATCACTTGATTTGGTTGAGGCATTTGGAGGAAAAATTGTTTCACCTTCAGATGTTAGTTAGAGTTTTCACTTGTTAATCACAAAGACTTAAATAAATATAATTATTTACGAAAAATACAGGACTAATGCTCCGGTACCAAACACAACTGTCTCAACAATTCCTTTTTAATGGCATTAACATAAACTTAAGTGACGATTGTTTACTAGAGGTAGGTCGTGGGTTGATAAAGTAAATTACTTATGTATACATTGAAGTAATTTGGACCAAGTTATGGATTAACTAAAATTGTATTGGTTTACAAAAGAGCAAAGTCTGGCTTGGAAAATGGGGTTTGTTTTGTTCTGAAACCCGATTACGTAGGTAGTTAAAATATTGATTTTTACATCAAAATAATTTTATGACTGTGCTCACCTTGAGCGAGGTCAACTGGTCAACAGTTTCTTTTCAACATGTTGTTGTGTATTACCTGCAATGTTACACTTACACTTACCGAAGTGCCTAATTTAGTGACTTATATGACACATTTATAAAAATTTATAACACGTAACTTTATACGTGACAGGAAACGCAAGACGAAAAGTGCCAGGCACCCAGAACTCAATTGACAAAAATTTAATCAGGGCTAAGGGGAAATGTTCCGACTCCACTAAACCTGTAACCGTGTAACCTTTCCATCGTTAAGCAGTCATAAAAATCTATCGATTTCAGTTCAAGATTACTCTAATCTCGACAATGTTGTTTATGCCTCTTCTTTTCCATAGAAAGAAAGTGGAATAGCAACGGTATAGTTTCAGATCACGCCTCTTAATCGTTTTTACTTGTCCAGATTTTTGTTACTTTTTCATATCTCCAATCATTCATCATTCATTTCCACCGCCACCGTCAGTCTGCAGTATTGTTCATGCCTTTCACTTCAGAAAAGTTCAGTTGTATTTCTTTGTTCTGTTTGCCCAGTCAATGTTTTTTTTTCTAAATTGATACTTTTTTCTTTTCGTACAGTCTACAATCAAGCATTTCTTTTTTTGCAACACAATCCAAAATTACAATGGAGAAAATGCTTGAATTTGGATATAAAAAATTGAGCTTTTTCCCCACCCATGTTCTATCCTATAAAAATTTACTGTGAAAATACATAGCTTTCCCTTAAACTAAGAACCCAGAAGTTCGTCAGTCAGTCAGTCAACGAGATAAGTTTTGTGCATGAAATAGAATGACAGGAAGCGGACGGATGGAAAATAGGTTCGCCGTTATTAGCCATGCATGACTGTGGAAATCTATAAATATAACATGACCTGAATCAATCCGCTTGCTACATACAAACGCAGTGCTTTCATTTACAGTTAAGCAGTTAAATCCAGTCCACATTACTTCATACCTTTTATTTATCTCAGATTCGGGCTACATTGTTATTTCTGAGACACAGAGTTATAGTACCACAAACGATGTAAAGGCACCCGTTTCACTCGCACAACGATATTCAAATTGTTTTGTTTTTTATTTTGCAGCTTGCAATTATATGTAGTTAGCCTGTTTTTTTTCTTTTTTCCATTAACCACTCAATATCTTTAGTAGTTCTCGCCAAAAAATACACAACTAACAGCCGGCATTTGTAAAAACCGTCATGAGTCGTCTTACTTGGTTGCTACATAATATGAGTTATTACGTATAATTTAATACTTGTTTTACTCATATTTCTCTCTCTTGTTTAGAAGCAAGAAAGTTTTGCAGAAGTGAGTGAAGTGATGGAGGGTCTCGTCTCCCCTGGCCTGGCCTGGCTCAAAAAGCAACTGGAGAACACACAGAGAGAGAAAGAGGAAACGCGGGATCAGCTTTAATGGCCATAATATTGACTTATTTAACGAAGGTAGTGTGGCGTTGATAGATTACCCTTGGCAAGACTTTTTGTGCATAAGTAAAAGAGCCGATATAAAAATTAAATAAAATTTATAAATATAACATGGAATATTAATGGGATGCTTTACACAGCTTTAAGTAGCCGAGAAAAAATTGAAAGGAAAGAGGAAACCGTCTTATTCGTAGCTACTGGCAAGAAAGCAGACAGACGACGACAGAGAAGAGCTGAAAATGTGGCAGGAGTGAGAGGAACTCAACAAAAAATTCTTACTGGTATTTTTCAATTCAGAGGAGTAGCTCACTTATGTTCTGATGCAACTTCTAAACAGCCCGTTCCGAATTTGTGCCCAGTTAAAGAATAATAATAATAAATAGTCGACACAACAGTTGCGCTGGTCGTGTGCTTGAGCAAATGCCTGCCTGACATTGCGCCGCGTTGAGTTGAGTAGGGCAGCAGACAACAAAGGCAACAATTACAGAGTTGATCCTGCCCGCTGATTCTTGACTTTCTCTTTCGTTTTCAAAGAATTTTTTAAAATAAACTTAACTGTCTGATCCCTGAATGTGAGTTTTGTCGTTTCTCGAAGTAATGTAATAACACGTCCAACGCATGAAGGATTACATTATATCACTATATTATTACAACTTTGCCCGCCTATGCTTGGGCTTTTAGTTGCCTCTGTGTGGACTTCAAACGAAAGGAAATAAACGGAGAAATGAGGTTCATTCCACCTACTTTTTATGGGGTTGATGGACCATGCGAGTTTCTTCAATCCGACTTTCTCCATTCCAAGGCTCCATCATTTCATTGATATTAGAAATAGATTAAAAATATTGTTATACCTGAATGCTTTACTTTGCCTTTCACCTCTGGTTAGAAGGAAAATATTTAATGCTCGCCTGACTTGATCTTGGTGAATCTGGATTTTAAAAATAACTTCTGTGTACTCAGAACGTGGTGGTAGTACAGTACTGTGAAATTATTCCTACCAAATCAATGGGTAGAACGATAGGAGAGATTCTGATAAGTGAAAGTGTATTTTACAGGGCTCAATTTCACGTTGCTGAAATCTGGATCTGGTTCTTAAATATTCGCCTACATGAAATAAAGTTGTTCCCTCATATTTTGTAATATATAGATGGTTTACGAGGCAAAATGTTCTCCGAATTTCAATTTGTTAAGTACATAACTTTACAGCCGGTTGCTTGTGTGGCTTTTCTCTTTACTTCAAGATTACATCGCACCGTCTTCATGGCTTCAAGCTTTAATCGGAAGTGTTACGCCACACTCTGAATCTTAAAACGGGTATATTACACATAGGTATTTGAATTAATTTAATTTTTTCACTACTTCTCGTAAATATTGTCAGAGTAGGAGAATTCGTGTGAAAGCTTTCTCCTTTCGAAAGCAGAAAACGGCAAAGTTCACTACGAAATGTTGAATTTACGACGTACCTTAGCCGGATGAATTTTTGTGGTGCGATAAAAATTAGGAGTTACGTACTAGTAGCTCTTTTTCTTGGGTCGTTGGGTTCAGGTTACATATACATATGCAAATTCATCTGATGAAAGTTCACAAGCCATATCTAAGCTCAAAAGTGCTTAAACAAATTACAATTTTAAGATGACTATGTTGATTGTAACCGTTACGATATATCTGTGTGGTAATCAACTCTTAGAATTATTAAAGGGATGACGGATTTGTCGCAAGACTTCAATTATGCAGGATATGATTAATGATTTGGAGTTGTTGGATGGAATACAAACGCTAAAAATTCTATCAAATTCATTGGATGTAATTGCAAACATTGCAACTTGTAGATGTTTATGTTACTCGCAGCTGCTTTTTCCGTGCCAGCTAAAACAGCAAAGTAAATTTGTTTGATAAGTAAGTGTGCATTAATGTGGTGCCCACGCTCTTTCCGAGAATTTGTAGAGTAATTGCGGCTTTTGACAACTCTTAGCTCGCTTTTCTAGGCAAATTTCTTTTTACGCTTTCATTAGCTGCTTGCATTCCCAAGCAAACAGGGAAATTTTATCAAAGCGGACACGAATATTGGCCTTCCACCATAAAAAAGTCAAAGGAAAACTTATGAGAGTAAAAGGAACGCAGCATGTGTGTAGGTACAACGGAAAGGGTTGTTTCTTAAGTAAGGTTAAATGAACTCTCAACGCTATTATTGCAATGAAGAATAATGTACCGGACTTAGGTTTAGCAGAGCAGTAAAATGAGCATGAAACACAAAATCGCAGCAATGAGACGACGCAAGGGCCATACATCGCAGATAAGGAAGCGCTGTGGTAGTAAAACAAGTCATATATTAACGGTTACAATACACGTGCTGTAAAGCAGCCACGGCCATCACCAACTGGGAGCAGAATAATAATATTCGTTTCGTTTTACCTACCTACCTACCCAAGAAGGTTATATTTATTGAATCACTATAAATGCAATGATGAAAGAAGTAGAAGAGAAAAGAAGACCAACTTTTTTCACATTAATGGGCCGCCTTGATTCTTTTCTGGAAAGAATAGTTTTGCGGAAGGAAGGGATGGCTGTGTAAAAGGAGCAATTTTCCAGACTCATTATTTTTTTCTTTGCGACTGCTTGTTGGAATCGATAACGCAAAACTTTAGTCTCGTAGTTGTTTGTGATGATAGCAGCCACGAAAAACTTTCTTCTCAAAATCAAGTTGTCTTTCACAAGTTTAGTACGAGTGGAAGTGGTGGGGGCGTTCTCATGCTCTTGTAATTCATTGCATTGTGTGGCAAAATGCAGGGGAAAACATTAATGAATAAACAATGGAAATTAATCATGATAGCTACATATAACTACTTTATTGCAACTTGTGTTAGAGTAAATTGTAGATACTGAAATTAGTGTTTGAAACGCTTTCTCTTACTTCAGTCGTGGTGAATAACCAATTTTTCTATACAAATTAAAGGGTTTATATAAGAAAATTAAATTCGGTTCATCCAAGAGTTCTCCACCAACATTATTTTTTTTTAGGAAGTTGGCATTTTATTCTAAATTAACAAAAAGTGGATTGTTTAAGCAGAACTAAGCGCATTCCCATTCGTCTTTAAAAAATATATTTTTGCGACTGGCGTGATTTGTGTACTGGATCTGACAA
>VYYJ01005349.1:0-11276 GCA_021029165.1 Cyphoderus albinus
CTTAATCGTATCAGCCACTGTCTTGCCTACTTCGATTTCAACTTTTCCAATGATTTCCATTTGAGCTAGAGGCAGTGTCCGTGCAAAAGCATGCGGAAGAAAGTTCTTATGCTTCGCTGGAGGGTTACAGTTACGTTACAATTCCGTTTTTTAGAGTCGAGTCAATTCAGAAGAACAATGCGTTATTCCTTTCTCCGATACAATACAGTGCAGCCTGTCCGATCAAATCTGTAAAACTAACAAAATCTTCTCGGCCAGTGTGCGCATAAAGTGATTGACTTCAATCATTCATGCTCAGCTTTTTTTCATGTTATGTGAAACCAAAGTTTCCGTATCGCAGATTTTCCTCTGCTCGAGTGGTCACACAGCAGAGTCCTAGTCACACGCTACTTAGATTTATTCTAGATTTCACCATTTCACAAAAAGCAGCAACCAGCCAGCCACCAGCGGAGATCCAGAATTGAATCGAATTTCAGGAACTTATTCAGTCTGCCTTTGCCTTGGAAGGCTCATCTCATCTCGAAAACATGGATCGCGTCGGAAATGGAGAAACTCTGATAGAGTTTACATTACTTATGCAAATATCAGTAATTTCCAACGGTTTTCATGCATAACGAATTTTTTCCCCTTCTTGCACGCCAGTCCGCCGTCCATCCGACCGCCGTTCTTCATTCGTTATTCTCTGCTCTTTTTTGCTTAGGTTTTAGTTTAAACGGACAATACATCATAAAGATTTTTATCTATGAAGCAGTTTAGAGTTTAGAGATACTTCTGGGAGATTCACAAAGAGGTTTATGTGGTCCAAACAGCGTTAGTTTCCAACAAGCTCTATTCTCCACTAATACTTAGAAAAGACACCTAGAGAAAATTGGAGAGTGTGTCCACTTTGTAAGTTATTTCCGGAAACTAAGTTGCTTCGTTTGGTACATCAATGTTATGCATGCTACACTGGTAGTTGTAGTGTGGTTACGTAGGTTCATCGAACAAAAGGAAAATGACAAAATTCTGGATAATATTATGTTTCAAATTTGACCGTGAGAGTTGAGTATTCTTTTGTAAATATTTTGTGTCTTTGTAGCAGGAAAAATAAACGTCCTGGTGGGACAGGACAGACGTGCTCTGTTTTCTGTAGTCTTTTGTAGCTCTGTTCTGCTCGGTTGATGTTGATGCTGTGGGATGGTGAGAACGCTGGCAGATTGTGTGTGGTCCCAAAAGAGAACGCATTTGGCTGAGCTCCAAATAGTTATTACTAACTTATTTACATTTGAAAAGATTATTATTTGTCCACAGACGATTTCTGGCGAGATGGGATGAAGTAGAAGATGCTATGATTCCCCTCCTTTACGCTTCACTTCCACAATTTCGGTTTGCTACTTGCTACCCAGTGAACTTGCCGGTTTCCTCTGGCTGAAAATGAACTGGAGGAAATCATGAATACCGTGTAATGATGGCAATATTAAAATGGAGATAAATTCCGGCAGACATTTACCGCTACCATTCTTTCCAAATGACATTTTCAAAAGACGATTTTGTATCGACAATGACTGTGCCACCATAAATTCACTCTACTACTACGTACTACAATAAGTTACTAATGGAAGATTTTTGGTTGACGCAACTAGTACATACAAACCTACTACATTTTTAAAGACAAGGCCATATTTGTCAGTTGATAAATAAAAAATGTCGTTTCACCTAACATTTCAATTACGAACGATTGTTTTCTCTGGAACTAGGACAAACTGGGACTGTCATAAATATGCGGTTTTCCGTGTTCTCCATGCGTCATATCAGGTACTTTTCTGCATAACGATTTTTACTACCTCTGCTTTCACTAAAGCCATTTTTTGCTAAAAGTTGGATAGAAATGAGGGAAAAAGTTATTTTTGAGCATCTTGTGAAACTTGTTTTTTATTACGGTGCTGAATTATTTTGGAGGTTGTCTTTCCATGCCACAGACATGATTTTTAAACTTTTAATACACTTTGTTCCTGTTTACATAAATTGTGATAGAATTTGAATGAGACACGACCAGCATATCTTTCCATGCCACAGACATGATTTTTAAACTTTTAATACACTTTGTTCCTGTTTACATAAATTGTGATAGAATTTGAATGGGACACGACCAGCATACTAGTTACTTCAACTGCTGATCAAGCTGTTACATTATGCTGGTTTGGTAGTTTGTACTTTTACCATTTTTTCCTACGTAAAAAACCCAGGTGGTTCTATTACCATTAAATAAGAATACTTTTGAGTTTCGCCCAATGTTTTTCTTCGAGCTTGAAGTCACAGTCACATAGCACATTCTATTGTTTTTCTCTTCACTTAGATGTTCACTTCGTCCTACTTATCCAGATTAGACCAAACCTAAACGTAAACTTTTCCTCTAATTGTGAATATGATTAGAAAAAATGGCATTAACATACTACGTTTTCCCTCATGAATCATCATCGTTTGCTCCGAACCTCGTTAAAACTCTGTGGTGTGCTCAGTCCATGAATGAATGAGTTGAAAAACATTGTTGGTTTTTAAAACGTAATCTTAATGATGAACGGTTCAGGTGGAGATGGAACAAAAAACCTTAAATTTCCAAAACTTGGAATGACATTAAAGTACATAATTTATTTACCTAAGTAATGTAATACCTTCTTCAAATTTTTTTTTTCAAATCACAAATAAAATTATAGTCTAGTTTATAACTTTCTGGCAATGATACCCCAGAAAGTTGTGCCGATACCCCTAAATACAAAACCAAACTCAACTACCTAAACTTTGGAAAAAGTTGCCTTTTCCAAACGAAGTTTTGTCTTTTGCGGGAAGCGACTAAAACTGAATTTACGACAAACTTTCACTATTTGTCTTCTCCAAAATCACTATATAAATAGTCGTTTGTGGTCTTGGCTTCAGCTCAGCCCCACGATTCGATAAACTCCGCATTGTTTCATACCTACATAGACTGCAGACAGACTGTGGGGGCAAAGTGTGACATCCGGTTAAAAAAATATGACTGCACAGTTACGTCAAACCGTATAATTGGCAGTGGCAATACATTTTTTTATTATAATTAGACTGTACAGAGTGGTGACTAATGAATGCCATTATTACAAGTGCACTATACTCACAGAACCCCGCATAAAAAAAAGAAATTTAAAAGCCAGCCGAGTGAAGTTTAGTCATTAGTTTTTAAAAGCATCCCAATTTGATGCGTCATCGGTATGATGCAACAGCAACATTTCTTTTATATAAAAACTCTCCATTTCATTTCCAATTCATAATTTGTTATATTGTGCAAATTTCCTAGCAATATGGTGCTCGCAGTCAAGGCCCAGTTCAATTTTCATAGTCTCCTCTTACGTAAAAGCATTATACGTCACAAATGTCTGATTTTAGATTCATTCCGCTTCGGAGTCAGTGATGGATGAAATGCAGGAAGAAATAGAGTAGTTATTAAAAATAGACGCGTTTGCTCCACGTCTGTTTGTTTCTTGGAAAACACTTAAAGCATTGTAACGCAACCTTTTAATATTACCATTTTTTCTACTACAGAACAGACCGACTCTAGAAACTTTCTCCATTCACAACATCCCCCATTTATTTTATTTTTTCAAAGAAAAAAAGGGGCTCATTTTTTCCCTTTCTCTTTTACAATAGTACTTAACTAAAAATTACGAAATCCATAGTCTCTCCATAATATTTTTTTTGACAAGACAAAAGGATACATTTCCATGAAATGAAATGAGAGGGCGGCTAAAGTTTTTGCATAATTTGTGTCTTGTTTTATTGTGTATTGTATAGAAGAAACGATTATAGCAACACTGATGATAATAATGTTGGCAAAGTGGGGAACAAAGAAGAAGTGAAAAAGTGAGTTGGAGAAATGAGATCTTGCCTAAGAAATATGTCACTTTAATATACCAGCAGACATTAAATTTGTTTAGCAATGAACAAGTCGTCTGCTCAATTAGATGGAAAGAAAAGCGTTTCCATTTCTTACAACACACCATTCTCATACCCACACCCCCTCCTTTCTTTCACTTTTCAGGATGGCATAAAAAGAGTGGATTTTAATAGAAAATGAAATGAGATGAGATTGCTCATACGTGTACACTTATTGTTGTTATGTTATCGCACAAGATGACAGTTTCGCAAATAAATGTGTATGAAGCTCTTCAGAAGTGATCATTCTCCCCATTCATAGACCTCGCCTTCCTCATTGGGACTCGGTGAAAAAAATGGAGCTTTTTCTCTCAACTGACTGATGGATGTGGATTGCTAAACAATGTAGATTTTCTGTATGAAGATGAAGATGAAGAAGATTGAGGATGCAGCGCATTTTATTTCTTTTTAGAAAAAAATGTTTCTATTAAGGACAAAAAAGTTGCTTATTTACTTCCACTTAATGTACGCATTCAATAGCCTACTTAAGTAAGTGGCATTACAAAATTGTTATTTGTATTACGGAGCAGGACAAAACGTGGGAGGATGAATCTCCTCACTTATTTCTGATTGTGAGTTAACTGGAACTGAGCTGAGCGGACAATTCTTTCCCATTGTGTAGAGAGAGAGAGATAAATTCCTTCCGTTTCAATTTCAATTCTGTCTTCAATGAGAAGAAAAAAAATCTCCCCAAAGTTTCCAATGGGGAAGGGAATCCCTGGTCTCAGCCTCGGGTCTAATCTGCTTCCACTAAAAAAACTCCCACTTGCCCCAGCAAAACACGGTTTTCCAATTGGCAGTGTAAAGTGAGGTATTTACGTACGTACATAAAATTGAGATAGATTTAAGTAGGTGCTTCATTCTGGTTTTCCAAATCCGCCTTTGCTTTAACCTTCTCAGGAGGCATAATCATTCCAAATCTGAGAGTGGGAGGTAAATAAGAAGTTAGTAGGAATTCCATTCACTCTTATTCTTATTCATCAGTCAGTGTTTGGAGTTTGGTTTGACTGACAGGATATGAGTTTCCAACAATCTGGAGGGGATTCAGTTTCAAAAGACTTAGCCGAAATGAAGTGTTTAGACAATAAAGTCTTCTCTGAGACAAAAGCAAATAAACAAAGAAACCAACAAAGAGCCTTCCAACTCAATACGTTCTCGAACGAAGATGTAATGTATTCCATTAGCCAGAGACTCGTATTTCTCAAAGTAGCCAAAGAATAATATTAATCATTACAATACAACAATGAGTTTCGACGTCTGTCACAAACTTTTGTTTTACACATTCTCATTGATATTTAGAAACTTACCTTATTTACTTTTCTTCTAGTTTCGAGCGACACAAAGAGTGAGAGGAGAAGCATGTTCTGATGTTTTACATTGATATTATATCCAATTTTCAGTTTTCCATCATTTATCCCACTTTCCTTTACTTTGGCTGTCTAGTCGCCTCGTTATTATTTGTTCCAAGAAGTTTCTTTGTTGTTTTAGCTAAAACCGTCCCACTCCAACCACATCCACGTTTACTTTGCTGCCCAGAAGTCACAGTTAAAGGAATTATGGCTAAGTAAATAACATCACGCAAAGGCTTCAAATTAGCACCCACTAAGATAAAGGCAAGCCTTAGGTGAGGTGGAGGATCAACTTTTTCTCAGGTATTTCAAGATTTTCATCTAAATACGTGATTTTATTAAATGACAGGTTTAAAGATGTGACACAAAATGAGCATCTTGACACTGACAAAGTAATATTGTTTTTATTTTATTTATCAGCTTTTTAACGTCAATGTAAATTGACTAGTGACATTGAGGGTGACTGGAATAGAACATTAAAACAGTTTTTCTTCCGATCTTTTTAGTTATTGCCAATATTGGTTTTTCCTTGGAAAGACGTAATTCAAATGTAAAGAAAAGGAGGCATGCCGCTTGCATATCAAACAAATAAATCATTTTCGCCTGCTTCCAGTATTCCTTTTGAGTAGATCCCGGTCATCTACAAAATTGGCACGATTCTGCCAATCCGGATGGTCCACAGGAAGTAAATACATTTCAGGCCGAAAGATGAGAGGGAAAGTGGTGCTTCTGCATAATAAAATATTGTTACATTCTTCGTACTACTCCACTCCATACTAAATATTTTTTTCTCCTGTTTTCCAGACGCTTTCCAGGCTGAAACGACGAAACAGGTAGTGCAGTGGAAGTGGAAGATAAAATGCCGCCAGCGTAACATAACAGAAGAGAACCGCACAAAGCAGCAGTCTCCTTCTTCCAAGTCAATCGCAACTCCAACTCACACATCTTTCTATTTTTGTTGTTATTATGTACCCATTGTGAAGGAAATTGAGGCTTTTCTCCAGAATCCATGAGCATCTCGTTTCCTTCTGTACAGCAACCCACACGTCAACTCTATGCTGTATTTCTATGCATGCAAATTGACAGAAAAAATATTCTCAGGAGTGTGTGGTTCATAGTTGAGTGAGCGAGCGAAGTGAAAGTGAGTAACTAAGCCAAGCCTGTGTTAATGTTATGCACGTGCATGGCTACGACTTTGAGGAGATTCTCCGCTTCAATAAATGTAGCAGTGTTTGGGAAAATGTGAGAAAGTCGTGTGTTCGTAGTTCGTACAACATAAGCCTGTCAAAGTCCCCACTTCTTGTAAAGGATTAAGAAGATGAAGATGAAGAGAGAAAAACAAGAGTGAGGGAAAGAAGCGAGATGGAAATGAGAGAGAAGAGACGAGACGCACAACAATGGTTTACTTTCATTTGCCGGTAGCATGTTCACTTTGCTTGCTTGCCTGCTACAATGTGTTCATGCATACTTAACCCTTCCCCTAAGCATGTATGACGTGTACTCATCAAAGTCTCAACTGTGACTGTAATGCGGTGCTGGTGTTACAAAAACTCCTAAAGCCTCCAGCATTGACAAGAAAATTGTGACTAAAACAGCTCCTGACTTTTCCCTGCAGCGGAGAAAGTAGAAAATGCATTGGTATGAGTATGGACGAACCACTGTTTAAATAAACCGACAACTCATCACGTTCCATTCGATTTTATTACAGTGATGTGGCGATGCCATGCCATGCCACAAGCAAAATTTCCCCTCAATTTCAACTTCAAAATAACAACAGCGAGCCAGATTTTCACGAATTTGATGTAATGTGATGTGAGGTGCCTTAAGCAGAAAAGAATAGAGAAAGTGGAAGAGAAAAACCTAGGGGGCTAGGGCAGATAGACAAAATCATTATTGTTGTGTTATTGCAGTGCAACAAACATTTGCCGCCGCTATCCTCCATATTTATTCTGTCCTTCTGTACCTCAACCTCTTGATTTCATACATTTCGACAGTTACTGCTCCTTGTCTTTTCTGGCACACTTACACTCTCCGATCACGATGCCCTGCATCACGTCTCTACTACCACGTCCCTTCTCATCCATTTTCTCTCCAAGAGCATGAAGAGAATGACTTTATTTCAACTTCCCCTTTCCCTGCCCTCATCTAATATAATATCATGCTATCCTCTCTTCCTCCAATCCACAATTATTTACAACATTTTCTCCACTGTTGCTTGCAGGTTGCATGACACTCGAATCTCTCCCATTTGTCAAATTCTTTATATAAGAAAAAAACGTTTTCTCGAAACTATTCTTCCAAAGTAAGAAGTGTCTCGCTTCAATTTTCCCCCAATTATAATTGCAAAACTTTCCCCGGAGAAATGTAACAGAAACACCGGAAAAAGCTTGTCCATGCCCTGAATTTAATTTTGGGGAGAGTTTCCTTAAAATTCTGCTACTTTGCTCTCGTAGAGTGATTGTTTGTGGTTGGCAAATATGAAGAAAGTAAAATGAAATAAAAAATCAAGTTTTGTGTTGTTACATGACATCCTTTTATTTATAAGAGCAATTCCTTTCAGTAGAACTTTACAATAGAATAACAATCAGCAAAAGTACATACGTAAAAGTCAGAAAGTAAAATGGGGCGAGGGGATGAAGTAAAATTAAAATGCACAAATACGGTGGTTTTCCCGGTCACACACAAGAATCGTTCCATTCTGGGTGACCGCAACTCCCTCCATACCTTTGAATTCCCCATCGCCACTGCGGACAAAAAAAAATCAGTAATTACTAATTACTCAAGCAAAATTAATTACAATTAATTTAACCGAGTTAATTGATAATCACGTACCTGCCCCAACTTCCGAAGGAGTGAAGGTAAGAACCATCAGGATTAAGAATGACTACCCGATTGTTCCCAGAATCCCCTACAATGATGTAACCTTCTTCGTTTACGGCCACGCCCCTGCAACAAAAAAGCAAAAAAAACAAAACAGGTTTCTTAATTATCAGTTATTTAACATCTGACCATGATTAAATATCAAAATGCTTTGATTATGAATGCGCATCATGAATTAATTTTAAAGAACGGGGATAAGAACGTTTGGCAGTTTTCATCGGTTTCTATCAACAAGAATTCGTACTCATTTAATTAGGGCTACGTTAATTAATAAAATGCGCTATTTCACAAAAAAATGTGCATAAATTCATCATGGTGGACAATGGACAGTGCAAATAAATAGTGCAACATAATAATATTTATTAATCATTTTATGAAAACAAAAAAATATTGTGCCCAAGTGTTGACATTTTTTTTTTCGCTTTTTAGCAAACAAAAATCGACAAAAACTTCAAAAAATTGACAAACGCTCTTTCCGCCCAAATTACGAATTCTAAGTGGGTCAAAACTTCAGAAAACTACCTTGGTAGCTTAAACTGTCCCTCCCCAGATCCTTCAGATCCAATCGTGGCCAAAATTTTTCCATTCACGTCATGTATCACAATCGAGTGATTATTCGTATCAGAGACGACCACTTTTTATTAGCATCAGTTTTTGAGGAGAGTTAACAATAGAACGGATAAAAACAAAATAAATTATTTCAATAATTGTGATTTTGTGGAATAAGGTTCTTTATTATTAGTTAGTTAAAACCTTAAGTGAGGAATGGCAGGTCAAAATAAATTAGAGAGGGCAACGGTGAAGTGGAAATGTGGCGTCAACGGTTGTGGAAAAGAAGTGGAAGACCTAGCATTTCACAACCGCACAAATCACGTGTATTCGAACACCTGTTTGATTTGCTTAACTGACCTGGGAGATGTAGTTAGTTTACTGACACACTACAAAATGCAACACTGGCACATGCTGGGTTATCTACGCCCAGAGTCATCAATGGTTGCAGAAAAGGACTCCCACGAACATCCGGTGAATCAGGCAGTGATCTTACAAGAAAACATGTCTTACAAGAAACGTCGTCCAATCCGTTCATCATCTCAACCTGAAGATGACCCCTCACCGGATGGGCAAGTTGCAGCACTCACGCAGGAGAATGCATTGCTCAGGGAGCAATTGGCTCAACGGGATCAGCAGATTGGTTTACTCCGAGCGCAATTAAGCCAACGAGATGATGAGATTGCATTGCTCAGGGAGCAACTGGGTCAGTCTAAACGCAATGAACCTCAACCTTCGACATCCTCCGCTTGCTCAATTAGCAAAGAAGAAACGACGGAAATAACCATTTGTGAAAGTGTTTATGCCCAATTGTTCAGTTGTGGTTTGTACTTTGAACTACATATCAGTTTCGTATGTAAACGGTGACCATGTTACTCATTCCTGACTTAATTGTTGGTTTACGAAGTGTTCAATAAAATCTCTCTTAATCTTACCCTTGTTAGTATTCGTGACCGCAACGTAATGCGGGTGATCGAGGCCTGACCCAAACTTTCCTACAAACGTACCGTCGGATTGGAATACCTAACAGTAACATCACACTTGTCTTTATCGAATCCTTCAAAAAATTCTCCCATCCACCTCCAAAAATGTCATGTAAGTCATTGATAGGCCTGAGAATACCTGAACCCTGTTATTTTCCTTGTCACAGACATAAATGAAGCCCAGGGCGTCAGTGCACACCCCCCATGGATAATTGAATCGCCTGTTGAAAGTCATTCATTGTAATACGATGATAAACCAAAATGAAGTGAAACAAATTCCACATCGTACTATTACACGACAAACATCAAACTCATGTTTAAAATCGAAGTACTATGAAACAAAAATAGATTTTTTATTTGTGCATTTGATGAATGTCGTGTTAAAATTCTTAATGTGGAATAAGCTTATCTTCGTATTTCAATAAATGTCTGAAAATGCAGTCGCTGGATCTCACCCGTCGCTGGATCCCTGGCTGTGTAAAGGAAACGTTCGAATTTTATTTTTACCTGTTTTCAATTTTCAAAAAAATCTACCCCTCCGGGGTTCAAGTGAAATCGTTTATTAGTATTTTATATTATTAACCTTCCGAAAGCGCGCAAAAATCTACCACTGGGATCTAGCACAACAATGCGGTGGTTATAACGATCACTTATGATGTACTGTCCGATTCTGTTCACTGCCACTCCGGCAGGACAGTCAAACTCCGACTCCATGTTTCCATACTGGCCAAATTCCTTTATGAAAGTCCCTTCCGATGTGAAGCATTGGAGTCTGTGATTTGAGGAATCTGCGACAACGATCTGCTCCACACCTGCGGCAATGCCTCTGGGCCATGTGAAAAAGCCAGGATCTGAGCCACGACTACCAAACTTGAAGAGCAGCCTTTTCTTGTGCTTAAACGGGTTTGTGGTGAAGTGAAATCTGGGCGTGTCTTCTGCCGGTGACCTCAAAGAATTCGGTGCTGCGGACTGCTTATCTTTACCATACTTATTTTTTAAGTACCGAGCCCATGAACTGAGGCTGGTGCTGTCGTCCGCGGAAGGCGTTTTGTAGTCAGGCTCATTTCCCATGGCTGACGACTTTCGTCGTTGATACTTGTTATAAGTAATTTTCTGTTTCTCAGGCTCATCGTCGTCGTCATCCTTGCTGAAATCGATTCCAGCTAAAACATCATGAGACGACTTGCTCCTGTTAATTTTTGCCCTTCTGTCTCTCAGACTGGACAATCTTCCAGATTTTGAGTTGTCGTTGTCCGCCGGTGCGTTTCTGTCTGAAATGTCAAAGAAGAGAAATATTTCGATAGCATTGAGATCACAAAGGCACACTTACGTTTACTCAGGTAACTTCGCCTGGTCATAGGCGTGGAGGATGAGCTTGGGGTAGTCGTAGACGAACCATATCGTGACGAAGGGGTTGGATGGTCGTCGTCAAAGTTGTGACGTGAACGATTTAAGTATTTGCTGGCGAGGCCGGAAGAGAATCTGGAAGATGGTGTGTCATCACTGGGCTGTGAGTACAACGCCGTGCCCGTCCTGCTACGACTCAGTCCAGTCGATGGGGTGTAGTCGGAGG